>JAQQSO010005573.1:0-11933 GCA_028658305.1 Pachyuromys duprasi
ATCAGATGGAAGGGGAGGAGATCCTCCCCTGTTGGTGGATTTGGAGGGGGTGGGGAGGAGATGAGGGCAGGTTGGGGAGGGTGGGAGGGAATGAGGGAGGGGGCTAAGCATGGCATGCAAAAAACCTAACCTGTGATTGATATAAAAATAAATAAATTTATATAAAAATATTGTGCTAGCATTTTGGTGGGTATTGCATTGAGTCTGCAGATTGCTTTTGGCAAGATGGCCATTTTTACTATGTTAATCTTAGTGATCCATGAGCATTGGAGATCTTTTCATCTTCTGATGTCTTTTATTTATTTCTTCAGAGACTTGAAGGTTTTTTGTTTGTTTGTTTGTTTTGTATATAAGTCTTTGACTTGCTTGTTTAGAGTTACACCAAGATACTTTTGGTCTTTTTTGGCTATTGTGAAGGGTGTTGTTTCTGTAATTTCTTCCTCAGCCCACTGATTTTTGCTTTGTGTTAATTTTGTATCCAGCCACTATGCTGAAGTTGTTTATCAGTTTTAGGAGTTCCTGGTAGAATTTTTGGTGTCACTCATGTAAATTATCATATCATCTGTAAATAGTGATACTTTGACTTATTCCTTCTTTAAGTACTATAATGAGGAGATACAGAGACAGTGGTGCAGCCTTGCCTTATTGCTGATTTCAATGGGATTGATTTAAATTTCTCTCCATTTCTCTCCTATATGCCTGTTGTATGTTGCCTTTACTATGTTTAGGTATGTGCCTTGCATATCTCATCTCTCTAGGACTTTAAACATGAATGAGTGTTGGGTTTTATCAAATGTTTTTTCGGCACCTATGGAGATGATAATGTGTTTTTTTCCTTTCTTTCAGTTACTTTATATAGTGGAATACACTGATGGATCTCTATATATTGAACCACACTTACATATCTGGGATGAAACCTACTTGGTCACAGTGGATGATATCTTAAATGTATTCTTGGATTCAGTTTGCGAGTATGTTGTTGAGCATTTTTGCATCAAATTTCATAGGGGAGATTGGCCTTAAATTCTCTTTCTTTGTGTTTCTTTGTGAGGTTTAGGTATCAAGGACACTGTGACTTTATAAAACACATTTGCAATGTTCCTTCTGTTTCTATTTTGTGAAATAATTTGAAGAGTATTAGTGTTAGCACTTCTTTGAATGCCACGTAGAATTCTGTGCAGAAACCATCTGTCCCTGAGCTTTTATGGATAGAAAAGTTTTCATGACTGCTTCTAATTCCTTAGGGGATATAGGACTTTTTACCAGGTCTTGATTCAGCTTTGGTATCTGAAATCGATCAAGAAAATGTCAATTTCATTTAGATTTTGAAATCTTGTGATGTAAAGTTAATGAACTGTGGGTGTTAGATCCCTTTATTTTGATGTTGGTTGTGGTAGTGTGTTTGTTTGCTTGCCTGCTTTCAATTTTCCTGTAGTGAGGTTATTTATTTCCTGTGTTTTCATGAATGTAGCTATCTTTCTTTTGCCTTAGGTCTTTTAAAGTAAGACCTAATGATTGTTTGCATTTCCTCAGTGTTTGTTGTTATGTCTCCCTTTTCATTTTCTATTTTGTTGATTTGGATAATGTCTTTCTGCCTTTCAGTTAGTTTGGCAAAGGGTTTGCCTATCTTGTTGATTTTCTCAAAGAATCAGCTCTTGGTTTCCTTACTTCTTTGAATTGTTTGCTTTGTTTCAAGTTTATTGATTTCAGCCCTGAGTTTGATTGTTTCCAGCAATTTATTTCTATTTCTTGTGTTTGCTTCTATCCCGTCCTCCCCAGGGCTTTCAGATGAAAGGTTAAGTTGCTTGTATTAGATGATTCTAATTTCTTTATGAAGGTAATTAGTGCTATGAACTTTCCTCTTGTAATGTTTTCATTGTGTACCATAAGTTTGGGTGGATTGTGTTCTCATTTTCATTGAATTCTAGGAAGTCTATAATTTCTTTGTTGCTTCCCTAACCCAGCTGTCATTGAGCACAAAGTTGTTCAGTTTCCATGTGTGTGTAGGCTTTTTGCGGTTTCTGTTTTTGTTGAGATCAAGCTTTAGTCCATGGTAGTCAGGTAGGCTACAAGGGATTATTTCAATCTTCTTGTATATGTTGAGGCTTACTTTGTAACCAACTATATGGTCTATTTTGGAGAAGGTTCCATGAGGTGCTGAGAAGAAAGTAAATTCTTTGTGTTTGGATGAAAGGTTCTGTAGATGTCTGTTAGATACATTTGATTCATGACTTCTGTTACTGTCCCTGCTTCTTTATTTCTTTTTTTCTTTTTGACCTATCCTTTGTTCAGAATGGGATGTTGAAATCTCCCACTATTATTTTGTGGGGATCTACATGTGGTTTAAATTTTATTAGTGTTTCTTTTACAAATTTGTGTGCCCTTGTATTTGAGGCATAGATGTTCAGAATTGTGATGTCTTATTGCTTGAATTTTCCTTTGATGAGAATGTAATGAACTTCCACATGCCTTTTGATTAATTTTGGTTGAAAATTTTTTTGTTGTTGTTGTTAGGTATTAGAATGACTACTCCTGCTAGCCTTTGGGGTCCATTTGCTTGGAAACCTGTTTTCCACCCCTTTACTCTCAGGTAATGTCTATCTTTGTGACTTAGGTGTGTTTCTTTATGCAACAGATTGTTGGGTCTTTTTTTACACATCCATTCTGTTAGTTTATGTCTTTTTATTGGAGAATTGAGTCCACTGATGTTGAGAGAGATTAATGACCAGTGGATGTTAGGTCCTTTTATTTTGATGTCGGTTGTGGTAATGTGTTTCTGTGTTTGGCTACTTTAGTTCTGCTGTAGTGAGGTTATTTATTTCCTGTGTTTTACTAAATGTAGTGAGCATTCTTGGGTTGTCTTTTTTCTTATAGTATCTTCTGTATGGCTGGATTTGTTAGTAGGTATTGTTTACGTTTGTTTTGTCATTGAATATCTTGCTTTCTTCCTCTATGATGACTTAGTGTTTTGCTGGATATAGTAGTCTGGGCTGACCTCTGTGTTCTATGTTCTCCTAAGGTCTGCATGATATGTGTCCAGACCCTTTTTGGCTTTCATGGTATCAGTTGAGAAGTCGGGTGTGATTCTGATGGTTTTACCATCATATGTTACTTGGCCTTTTTCCTTTGCAGCTTCTAGTATTTTTTCTTTGTTCTGTATACTTACTGTTTGATTATTATGTGGTGGGAGGATTTTCTTTTCTGGTCTAGTCTATTAGGTGTTCTCTAGGACTCTTGTATGCTTATAGGCCTCTCCTTTGAAATGGGGAAATTTTCTTCTATGATTTGTTGAAAATTTTTTTCTGGGCCTCTGAGACAGGAATCTTCTTTTTCTTCTATTCCTATTGTTCTTAGGTTTTGTCTTTTCATGTTGTGTTAGATTCCTTGAATGGTTTGTGCCAGGAATTTTTTAGATTTAACATTTTCTTTGACAGATATTTGCATTTCCTCCTTTGTGTCATCCCCACCTGAGAATCTTTCTTTCATCTCTTGTAGTCTGTTGGTTATGCTTATCTCTGTAGTTCCTGTTTTATTTCTTAAGTTCTTCCTCTCTGTGACTTCCTCCATTCATGTTTTCCTTAATTTTTCCAATTCTATCTTCATACCTTGAACTGTTTTACTGATTTCCTTCACTTGTCTGACTGTATTTTCCTTCAATTTCTTCACCTGTTTTTTTTTTGAGCATTCCTGTTTCTGTTATTATTTTCAGTGAATTATTTATTTCCCCTCTAAAAGCCACAACCTGTGTGGCTGCATTCTTCACAGATGGCCGTAATCTCTTTGACTTTATCTTCCTCTATTTCTTTATGGATGGCCAAAATCTGATTGTTTTTATCTTTCTCTATTTCTTTACGCATTTTATTCGTTTCCTCCATTATCCACTTCATAAGCATAGATGTAAGATTATCTTCTTGAATTTCACTTATGTTAGGGTTCCAGGTTACTTGTCCCTGGATAACTGGGTTCTGGAGATGCCATATTGCTTTGACTTTTGTTGGTTGTGTTTCTACGCTGGCCTCTACCCATCTGGCTGTCTCAGATATTGGCTGTTAGTTTCTGGTGCCAACCGAAATCCTTCAGTGGGGAGGATCCCCTTGGCAGAGAGTTGGTTGTTCCTGAAGGAGGCCTCTGCAGCTTTTTGGTATGATCACTGAATGGCCCGTGCTTCTCTGGAATTGCCACAGCTCTCCTCAAGTGTATGGACCTGTGTGGTAACTGGGGTCATTGGTAGTCGTGGGTTGGGGCTCTCCTCTCACCAGGACAAGTCCTGGAGATAGCTGCCCTAAAACTGGGTCTCTTGCTCTGAAATTAATGAGCTGCTGCTTGTGCTCTTACACTGTGTTTGCTGGGCACAGCCTTCTTGAGGATCCAGGGAGAACCGTTGTTTTGGTCAGTTTAGTTAAGGAAATGTGCTGCACTTTGGAGTAGTGTCTTGGGGCTGATACTATGGATCCCAGGCTTCTGTTCTTAGGATCTTAGGTTGGAGCTCTGTGCTCCAGTACCCAAGAGTTAATCATTGGCAGGTGAGCACAGTACACAGGCATATGGTAAGAGGCTAGAGGGTGAGGCCTGAGGGAACCCAGGAACTTTATGGAGGATTAGCTGGGAGTCTTAATGTCAGACCTAATGTTTCCCTCACTGTGGGTTTTCCATTTGACAGGGAGACCTTGTCTGTGGTGCTATTGAGGCCCATAGATCAGTCTGGAATGGTGTTCAGAGCATGTAGGCGTATGTCCCTGGAGTGGCAACTGAATGCTGGCTAGGACCTGGGAGCTCTTCCTGGGATTAGCTGGGTGACCTGAGAATGGAACTGATTGTTTCCCACACCAAAGGTTTTCCTCTCACCTGGGAAACACAATTGCTGGCGTTTTAGGACCCAAATTTTCATCTGTTGGCTGCTCTGCAGTAATTGCTGTCCTGCTTATCAGGCACAGTGTCCTCTTGGGGTTGCCATCTTGGATCCCCCTATTCCTGGTTTCTTAAATGCTGATTTTTTTCTTAATTTTAGGAGAAAACCCAGTATGTATTTATAAATAAACATGCATTTTAAATTACCTTTAGTTCTGTACGACTAAGTACATTCAGAAGACAACCAATGTAATATATCAAATAAGCTCACCAAATTATATTGTTAGAAATAATGTTTGAAATTACTTATATTTTATTTTACTGCAATATAATAGCAATGTTACTGTGATCATTATGATAACAAAATACATGAGGCATTTTAGTAACATTCCCTTTTTAACTCATTTTATATTTAAGTAAATAAGAAACATTGAAATAAATGTTCTTCTCAGAAATTAAGACCAAACTAATATTTTACATGAGATCTGAATAAATCAAATTATAGCTGCTTAAAATATAAACTAGATTTTTTAGAGACCACCTTCCACACTATAATGATACATGCAATACACATGACACTATGAAACCTTTGAGACAATCAATGTTTGTGTATTTCTTCAAAAAAAGAATTTGATCTCTTCAGTGACTTTGTTTATAGCACACCATGCCCTGTTTTAGTTATCTACTGGAAAATGAATCCAGAAGTATAGGCCAAATTAACTTACTCTGGGACTATCAATGTTGTTTGCCAAATCAAGACAAGTATTGTAGGGACAAGAGAGATGGCTCAGTAGTTAAGAGGACTTTTTGCTCTTCAAAAGGAATCATGTTTGACTATTCCCACCCAGTTTACTTGTTTCACAGCTGCTCAAGTTTTAGCTCCATGAGATCCAATATTCTCTTGTGAACCCAATGTGTAATATCACACACAAACACACACACACACACACCTATACATTAAATAAATAAATAGATGGAATTCATTAGAGCATGAAGTTATCTACAGCCTTTTGTCACATAGTTTATCATAAAGAGTTGGAGGTAGGTGGTAGGTAAGTCATATTCTCCATAAATAACGCTTAAGACTGCTTTGAATCTCCTTCAAAGTACCACTATTCCAGGCACATTAGGTTATATTTTGTAACTAGCCTCACCAACTGTGCCAATTTAGTTATTTCTCTTTTGTTTGAAATAAAATAGAATATTATTCACTAACTCATAATTAGGAGAAGCACCATAAAAATTTAGGGCCATTAGAACACTCTCTTAAGCCTGGTAGCAAATGTAACAAGCTCATATGAGTAGATGATTGCAACATATTCACCATGTTTATAGTAGTACAAGTAGGAATTTAACTCACATATCCCAGAATCAGTACACCACATATTTCTTTAAAGAAGAATCTGCTTCTACATTGTCAAATCTGAAGAATTCTAAGTTCCCAAATCAGAGAATACAATCACACACACACACACACACACGTATACGTGTGTCTACATATTACATATAGATTTCATGCATATGTGTGTGTATGTGAAAGTTAATTACCTTCTAGTTTGACAAGGGTTTCTGCAATTGAGTCAAACATTCTCACAACAAATAGCTTCCTGTCATTTACACAACAGCAAGTGGCTTTTATTGCCATTTGTTATTTTTCAGTTAAACATAATAGTCTAAAGTTTCTAGCAAGAAAAGGGTATTACATGTTAAAAATAAGCTTGATTTCAGTGATTATAATATTTTTATGTTCATTGAAATTGTGTACATAATATATAAATTCTAGATTGCGGCCTACCTATGAAAGGTAATTCAAACACAAATAAGACTAACCTCATAGCTCTCAGACACTACACAGCTTGACTCTGTATGTGTGTGTGTGTGTGTGTGTATACACACAATTTAAATTTATTAGGTAAAATTGAATAGATACAAGGAATAATGTGTCTATTGCACAGCATGGTGGTTATAGATAATAATGCACTGTAAACTTTTAAGTGTTTATGTAAGATATCAGTGCTGGAGAGATGTCAGTGGTTAAGATCACTGGCTGCTTTTCCAGAGGACCTGGGGTCAAGTCTCAGTACCTTCATGGTGGCCCAGAAACATCTATAGCTCTTTTTCCAAATGATTGTCATGCATATGGCCCATAAACATACATGCAGGCAAAACCCTCAAATACATAGACAAAATTGAAAAAAAAACATTTTTAAGTTATGTAAAGGGGATTTTATATGTTTGCCCACAAAGAACTGATAAAAAAATAATGAGTACACTTAACATTACTCAGCATATAAATGCATCAAAATGCCACACGATGCCCCATTAATGTTTGTATCTTTTTGTATAGAAATTGAAAAACAAGTTGAGACATTAAACAAAGCTGTGTATTATACTGATTCACAAACAATATCCAAAAACTGTACTAAAATATATTTAGTATACATCCACTTTTTCTAAGTTTTTACCTTCTTTGTATTTGAAAAAAATCACCTCTACGCATTTGTATCTAATCTATGATTATCTCCTTTGTATTTTTGCCATCAGACCGGTTTTTATATCTGTCTTTGTTTATCTGTTCCATGAGATCATGTTGGAGTTAATAGTTGTTAAGAGTAGTAAGGAAAAACTTTGGCTTTCAGTTTAATATTTCCTTATAGTATTCATATGAATATTGTTGAACAGAATGCATTCTCCACTTGTCATACCAGTTAGAGACAGATTTCTAATCACATTTTTATGCCTCTCTCAGATTCCATAATATATTCTTTATTCATTCAGCTTTTCATCTGTTATTTACAAAAGTTTCACAATGTGCTTACTTCCATTCTAGGAACTAAAGGGATGTATTTAATGAAGTGAGCTATGTGATGTGTTTTCTATACTTTTCAGCAATATATTTCTGACTTAAGGATATTGTGACAGCTGTTTGAGGTTAGAGTAAATAAGAACGACAGGCTAGAATATGAAATAAAAATCAAGAATCTCCTATTCCCATAGTTTATACTTAGGAAGCTTTATCCTTGATTGTCACATTGATGTATTAATCTGTGTAACAATATTCTGCAATGAAACTTACCTCCAAATGTAGTGTGTAGGAGTAGTCCACTGTGGCTGACAATTGAAGATCAAGGCCATAGTTATGCTCCATTAAGAATTCATTGTATTCATAGTCAGTGTTATGAAAGTATAAAATAGCTTAGGGTAGAGAAAACGATTGATTATATTTGAATGCAGAAAGCAGCTATGCTTCTTGGAAAGGTTCAATGAAGGTATACAGTTGCTGTCATGACCAGCACTCAGGTAATTCTAGATCATGTAAAGCTGACAATTCATACTAACCATCACACTTGGAAAAAGGTGTGGGAATCAAGATACAGCTTCTTAATTGCTTTAAGTATTAAAGAATGAAGAAAAATTCAATTTAAGTCTCCATACATGACAATAGATACAACTAATATTGGAAATACAGTCCTTTTAATTTTTATAACTTTTTAAAGCTGTCCAGTCCTCTAAGCCACTAAGAGATAAAAATGTTCAACATTGTGTTGAAACAAAATAAAAATATAGACCCATAACTGTATGTGTTGATTGATATATAGTTTGAAATTGTTTTGTTCCAGTGCAGTGTACTTCAGAATTATGCTGTCTACATGTTGTAAGACTGTGATATCAGGTCATGCTTTATTATTTCTGCTTTTGGCGAAACCTCTACTAAGTGATATATGGCTCTAGTCCCTCTACTGGAATTAAAGTCTCCAAATGTATTTTGTGGGATTTCATATCATTCGGAACTGCATAATGTAAGCTATGAATAATTCACTTTGGTAGAATAAGAGGCATCTAAAGGTGAATAAGTGAATAATTAGAATGATGCATTTTAAATATAGTCCCTTGGCACTGGCACTTTAAATTCCTGAGCTCTTTTGTAGGCCAAAAATAAAGTGTAAAAAAGTTTGAAGGTTGACATCCACAATTCAAAAATGAGCATGAAAGTTCTGTAGTAAAAATGGTAACATAGAAAGAATATACAGGAAAATAGAAAAATGATAAAATACATTGAAGATAGTGGAAATTTTAATATATATATTTCTCCTAATGAAATCAAGTGTTGGTACTCCAGAATCCCCAAATAAATAAAAATAAGTCAAAATTTTCTTAGATCACATGTAAGTTTTTTGTGACTTATAGTTTTGCTATTACAAAAATAACATAGGACAAGGAAATGTCTTTAATTCCAACATTCCCAGGCGGTACGAAGAAGGATTCCAAGTTTGAAGACAATCTGGAGTACATAGTGAGAGCAGACCTTACCTGGGCTACGTAGAAAGACCATGTTTCAAAATCAGAATAAAACAAGAAATATACCACAAATATGTAACTGTTTGCAAAGATAATATTTTTTACTTTTTATTTTAGTATTATTAATTACAGTTTATTAACTTTGTATCCCAGCAGTAGCCCACTACCCCATCCCTTCCTTTTCCCACCCTTCCCCCCTCTTCTCCTATGCACCTTCTCCTGTCCAATAATAAGTGAGGTCTTCCTCCCCTTAGATCTGACCCTAGACTATCAGGTCTCATCAGGACTGGCTGCAGTGTCTTCCTCTGTGGACTGGTAAGGCTGCTCTCACCTCAGGTGGAGGTGATTAAACAGCCAGCCCACAAGTTCATGGTCCCTGTTCCTGTTACTGGGAAATCTTCTTGGAAACTGCACAGCCATGGGATATTTCTTTCTTTTTTTCTTTTTTATTTCTTTTTCTTTTTTTGTTACTTTTTCTCCCCTCCCAATCCCACCCTCCCTCCCCTTCTCCACCTATGTCCCTCCCCAAGACCTCTGATGGGGAGGTCCTCCTCCCCTTCCTTCTGATCCTAGTCTATCAGGTGTCATCAGGAGTGGCTGCATTGTCTTCCCCTGTGGCCTGGTAAAGCTGCTCCCCCCTCAGGGTGAGGTGATCAAAGATCAGGGCAATCAGTTCATGTCAGAGACAGTCCCTGTTCCCATTACTGGGGAACCCACTTGGACACTGAACTGCCATGGGCTACATCTGGCAGGGGTTCTAGGTTATCTCCATGAATGGTCCTTGGTTGGAGTATCAGTCTCAGAAAAAAACCCTGTGCCCAGATTTTTTTGGTTCTGTTGCTCAACTTGTGGAGCTCCTGTACTCTCCAGATCTTACTATCTCCTCCTTCTTTCATAAAATTCCATGAACTCTACTCGAAGTTTGACTATAAATCTCAGCATCTACTCTGATACTCTGCAGGGTACAGCCTTTCAGAGGCCCTCTGTGGTAGGCTCCTGTCCTGTTCCTTGTTTTCTCCCTCTTCTGATGCTAGTCCTCTTTGCCTCTCTGAATAAGGATTGAGTCTGTACAAGGGTTCTAGGTTAGCTCCATGCATGGTCCTTGTTTGGAATATCAGTCTCACAAAAGATGCTGTGCCAGATATTTTGGTTCTGTTGCTTTCATTGTGGATCTTCTGGCACCTCCAGGTCTTTCTATCTCCCCCTTCTTTCATAAGATTCCCTGAACGCTGCCCAAACGATGGCTATGAGTCTCAGCATATGTTTTGATACCCTGCTGGGTAGAGTCTTACAGAGACCCTCTGTGGTAGGCTCCTGTCCTGTTCCCTGTTTTTCTCTCTCTTCCAATGTCCTTCCCGTTTGCCACTCTGAATGAAAATTGAGCATCTTATAAGATCCTCCTTCTTGATTAGCTTCCTTAGGTGTACAGATTTTAGTATGATTATCCTATATTGTATGTGTAATATCCACTTATAAGAAAGCATATACCGTGTGTGTCTTTCTACGTCTGCGATAACTCACTCAGCATGATCTTTTCTAATTCCTACCATTTCTCTGCAAAATTCATGATTTCTTTGTTATTAATTGCTGAGTAGTATTCCATTGTGTAAATATACCACAATATCTGTATCCATTCCTCAGCTGAGGGACATCTGGGTTGTTTCCTCGCTTTGGCTATTACAAATAAAGCTGCTACAAACATGGTTGAATAAATGTCTTTGTATACTTGACCATCATTTGGATATATGTCTACAAGTGGTATAGCTGGGTCTTGAGGTAGCACTATTCCTAATTGTTTGAGAAAGTGCCAGATTGATTTCCAAAGTGATTGTACAAATTTACATTCCCTCCATCAATGGAGGAAGGTTCCACTTTCCCCCACCCTCTCCAGCATGTGTTGTGTCTTGAGTTTTTGATCTTAGCCATTCTGATGGTTGTAAGGTGAAATTTCAAGGATGTGTTGACTTGTATTTCACTGATGATTAAGGGTGTTGAACATTTCTTTAACTATTTCTCTGCAATTTGATGTTCCTCTATTGAAAATTCTCTGTTTAGTTCTGTACTTACTTTATAATTGGATTACTTGATTTGTTGCTGTTTAACTTCTTAAGTTCTTTATACATTCTGGATATTAGCCCTATTTCAGTCCATGCTGGTCACATAGTATACAAGGGATTATTTCAATCTTTTGTATATGTTGAAGCTTGTTTGTGAGCAGCTACATGGTCTAATTTTGGAGAAGATTCCATGAGGTGCTGAAAAGAAGTTAAATTCTTTTGTTTCAGTGAAAGGTTCTATAGATGTCTGTTAGTTCCATTTGATTCATGACCTCTGTCAGAGTCATTGTTTCTTTGTTTAATTTTTGGTGTTTTTTTGACCTGTCCTTTGTTGAGAGTGGGAACTATATATTTTAGTGTGTTTATCCTATACTTTATGACTAATATCCACTTGTAAGTGAGTTTATACCATGTGTGTCTTTCCGCTTCTTGGTTATCTCACTCAAGATGATCTTTTCTAGCTCCATCCATTTGCCTGCAGATTTCATGATTTCCTCATTTTTAATTGTTGAGTAGTATTCCATTTTGTGAATTGTGTAAATGTACCACAATTTCTGCATTCATTGTTCAGTTAAGGGACATCTAAGTTGTTTCCAGATTCAGGATATTATGAATAAAGCTGCTATGAGCATACTTGAGCCCCCATGTATACAAAAAACAAATGGTCTGAGAAAGAAATTAAGCAAACAAAACTTAATAATACCCACAAATAACATAAAGTACTTTGGT
>JAQQSO010005574.1:0-11933 GCA_028658305.1 Pachyuromys duprasi
CTCTGCACGGCTCCCAGGACTCAGTTTTTTAGGCTCTGTTGGTCTCCTTGAAAAAAAAAATCTGCAAGAAGTGTAAAATAAGCTTAAGGTGATATGAAAGCAATCCAATTCGTCATCTTCTACTTTCTTTGCAACCCTCTTAAACTCATAGTCATTTAGTGATAGTAGAAGGAGATGAGGAAGGGGGCTCCAGGTGGGACACAAAGTGAATAAAATATAACTGATAAGAATGATGACAATTAAAAAAAAACAAAGTGAATGAGTTATAAACAATAATACTAAAAAGAAATAAAAAGCAGAGTAATAAGTAGTCAGTTACTGTATTGTAAAGCTTATCATTTTAAACATATATGAGTCTCAGTTATTTGTGTGATAGCCTGGGTTTTGAGGGAAACTGAGAAACAATAACAGTTTTATAAAAATAGCTATAACATTTGTTTCTTTTTGAATTTCTATTTTTATTAATTACAGTTTATTTACTTTGTACCCCAGCTGTAGCCCCCCCCCCCAATCTCACCCTCCATCTCTCCCTCTTCTTCTCCTATGCCCCTCCCCTAGTCTAATGATAGGGGAGGTCCTCTTCCCTTTCCATCTGCCCCTAGTCTATTAGGCCTCATCAGGACTGGCTCCATTGTCTTCCTTTCTGGACTGGTAAGGCTGCTCTCCCCTAAGGTGGAAGTGATCAAAGAGCCAGCCCAGAGACGGTTCTTGTTCCTACTACTGGGGAACCCTCTTGGACACTGAGCTGCTATGGGCTACATCTGTGTAGGGATTCTAGGTTATCTCCATGTGGGTCCTTGTTTGGACTATCAGTCTCACAAAAGACCCCTGTGCTCAGATTTTTGGTTCTGTTGTTCTCCTTGTGGAGCTCCCGTCCCCTCCAGGTCTTTCTGCCTCTCCCTTCTTTCATAGGATTCCCAGCACTCTGCCCAAAGTTTGGCTATGAGTCTCAGCAAATGTTTTGATACCATGCTGGGTAAAGTCTTTCAGAGTTGTTTCTTGAATTTATGTTTCTAACAAACAATAAAATCCATGGCACAACACACTAATATAGAGAGTCGTTACGTAAATAACAAATGAGCTCTTGTAATAATAAAGACATTCTAAGGCACAGTGTTGAACTCACCTAAAAAATGAGCATGCAATGCAATATAGGAGAAAGAGCAACCTTATTTGACAAGAATATACATTTTCTGAACAAGAGCAATATATAACAAGAGTAGAGAACTGTGAATGGTTGGCAGTAGATGAAGTACCTGCTAATGAAAACTTTCTGATTTGCACTGTCTAATAGCCACTTGAACTACTGGACACTTGAACATCGTTAGTGTGGTTGAGAATCACACAGCTGAATTTAAATCTATCTTGTTATTTCAATGATAACATTAAATGACCATGAAGGATTCTACAATAGTAGATAACATTAAAAGGCTACTATATAAATGTTTTTGTTTATTTCAGCAAGGAGAAATACTTTCTATATGTAAAACACACAAAGCTGAGGCACTGTAAAAAGAAAATTAACTTAATCCAAAGAGTGTCTTATGATAAGTTTAAAAAGCTAACTATTAATAAACAATGGCATAAAGGTATAAAAATAATATATTTCAATAACTTTTATGCTGGTTTATTTCTCTGAGTAAATTTATATTTTTCCTCTCACTTTAACTGTGTAATGAGGTAAAGATAATGGGCAATATTTTTTTAATCTAAGCTTCTAATGTAGAATGATGATAATGTAATTTGGAGAATATATTACTAACAGAATGGAGTAAAAAGCTTGAATATCAATTATTTTTCATTGTGAAACTGGATAAGATGAACTACGTATAATTTTAAAATGTTTTTGACATTTTATTGCAAATATTTCATATAATTGATAAATAATAAGCTAAGATGTGTATTCTGTATAAAAACACTTTTATTATGTTTTTTCAGATATCTGTAAATGGTTTAAGCATAAAGTGAACACAAGATGCATATGCCTGTGGTTAACACTGATTAAAAGTGATGCAAATATTAGCAAATGATCATCTACTCTTTCTTTTTTCCTAAGTGTCTTCATTGGAATGACAACTCATCAGCTTTGTATTCCTATCACAACCTTGATCATGCTGCCTTTCAGTAAATATGTACATTAATTGCTTTATAAGCAAATGTCCAAGATGTTCCATTTTGATTCTCTTTCATCAAATGTTTGTTTCTCTTCAAGGTTAAGGCATTCAAAAACTACAATGAAAATACCTTTAGCACATTTTAAATAATAATGAACATAGAAATGTTATCTACAGCTCCTTAATTTCCAGATACCAATGTATGTTCATCATCTGGCATGTCAAGTTTAAAGTAACATGATATAATAAATGACTCAAAACCATAAGTGTCCATCTATAACTTATCAATGTTATATAAAATCAACTTATAGCTGTCAGTATTCTGTCATGTTTATTATGTTGATTTCTTTCTATTGCAAGCTTTGGCCATCAAATCCAGCATTAGCTATCCCAAGAGATTCCAAAATTTAAAAGGACATACAGGGCCCCAGTCTGTAACGTCCCCTTGGCAATAGTTTCTAATGTGATATAACTGGACATGTGTAAAGCTACACAGACTTCAACATGTTCAGCAATGAAGCTGCACACTTTCAGTATTCTGTATTTCCAGATTACGATTCAGTGCACTTACTTATCTCTTCAAGGTTCCCCAAGATGTTGCCTATTTGAAAATTAAAAATAAGCTTTCCCAAACACATTTCATACTTTAATAGTATTTACCATCAGTTGCTATTAGCAATCTTGATCACATTGCTTACATAAATCCTGTCTCAGAAATTGTAATATTTGAAGATGATACTTAAAAACACTATCTTATAGTGTTTTTTTAATATTGGGTATGACTGATTGATTGAAGGATTGATCTGGAGATATGATAGATGTTGGGAAAATATGATCAGACTGATGACAGTAGAACAACAAGAGGGTATATAAATTGATTTGAGATGATGGTAATTTTAGATTTGAATAGAATAAATTTGGGGGGAAAGATTACAAAGTATAGGTGCTGTCTTACTTAATTTTTGAAAAATATTTTTTAGCATAACTGTATAAGCCAAAGGGTAAAACCCTTCAAATATATCCAAGATGTTTGTGTAGAATTACAAGCACTGGGTGGAAGGAAAGCAGAATCAACTGTATTAATTCGAGGTTGGTAAAGTCAGGAGCCATTTATTATAGAAGAATCATCTTGGCCATCAGCAGGACTCCAGGGACCAGATGTAAGAAGAAAGTAATTGCAAGGTTTGTTATGACAATTAAGCATCAGAAGAAAATTATAGGCTTTAGCAGTGTAGGCTGCTCTAGAGGAAAATTCAGGAGTCTGGATGGAGTCACAAAGATTTGTACATTGGAAAAGGCTACTAGGAAATAATAATGAAATAGGATCCAAAAGAACAAGGCTAAAATTAGAGCATCATGAGGAGTGGGTAGAAAATCATTGATTTATTCTTTAAATGGAAGATGAAAGATATTTTATAAAATATTTTATATTATCTTTTAGATAATATATATAATTACCTTTTAGATAATATAAAATTGAAGCACATTGTGAGGTAGAAAAATAACACAGAAATTCCATGCCGTAAACACATCAACTTACATATTAATTAGATTCAGTATGGAGAGCAAAGTACAACTCTCTTTAATTAAAATAATGAAGTAAAACAAATGAAATAATGTATACAAAATACCTTACTTGTTTATTTTAGCTGTTCTATATGATTCAATAAGTAATTTGTTGAACTTTTTATTCAATTCCACAGAACTTGTGCTTAAATTTTAAAGGATGTTTGTCTCATTGGTGCAGACATTGAGTTTCTGTAATGAACTGGAATTGTGCTCTAAACTTGAGGCCTTATTTTGATGACCAGCCTCATCCATTGAGGATCAATTGAACAGAACATCAGGGAAAATGTAAATAGTAAGTTTATCAAGAACTACCAAAAAGTTTACAACACAAAAGTACAGAGATGAAATCTAAAACAAGTGAAAAAAATAACAAATAGCTCACATCTCAGAAATCCTCAAGAATGTCAGGGTCAAAGCCAAGGCCTCTTAATTTTTTTTTTATTAATTACACTTTATTCACTTTGTATCTCCCCATAAACCCCATCTGCCTCCCCTCCCAATCCCGCCTTCCCTTCCTCTTCTCCATACATGCCCCTCCCCAAGTCCACTGATAGGGGAGGTCTTCCTTTCCTTCCTTTTGATCCTAGTCTATGAGCTCTCATCAGGAGTTCCATTGTCTTCCTCTGTGTCCTGATAAGGCTGCTCCCCCATCAGGGTGAGGTGACCAAAGAGCAGGCCAATCATTATTATTATTTTAATGCTAACAAGCCGGGGTGTATCTAAGACTCCTAGTGGTTGTCTAAAACTGCATAGCAGAGATATATTTTATATTCTCATATATTTAGAGGACTTTTAAATTTTTTATGTTATAAAATCCCATTGATATTTTGAACATGCCACAATGCTGCATTATTCATGCATATGTTATTTAATATGTGCCACATTTTATATGTTTTTCCTGTACAAACACCCTTACATGTAAGGTCTTATTTGTGAATTTGACACAGCAAGCAATTAATGACAACAACAAATAGCAAAACAGAAGAATTATAACACACCTCCCATTGTACTCAACATGTCTGCACATATGCATCCTTTCATAATGTGAACTGATTCAGTGTCTGCATGCTAAGATGAGAAGAGGTGACAGATACTGTAAGGTACCATTAGAGTACTAGAGCTGTAGTGACAGTGTTGGAAGGAAGAGATCTAATTCAGTCCATCACCTTGGATCATTTCGTTGCGATGATCAGTAGCAGGTAACATGTGAAACATGGATGGAATGACTGCCATTGTAGGCCGGACTGAGTGAGAGTTCATCATTACCCAGTGGCATTTAAAACAAGTCTTTATGTCAACAACATTTTTCCCTTACTACTGTCATGCCTCCTTTGAATATACTAAATTCTCTTAAAAACAACAACAACAACAAAAACAAAACAAAACAAAACATGGATAGAAGACTGATGCAGGGTGCAACTTGCAGGTCATAAAGAGAATGATCAAGTCATGTCTCGCCCAGTCTAAACAAAAAGTAAGAAGGGACAACAGTGAGTGAATGCTCAGTATTATTTGAGCAGTTCTGATGGATCTAAGACTATGAGATACACTTGAGTGGCAGACTGCATGCAAAACCCAAAGAACTTGTTTTCAGAAACAAAAATTGGGAAACTGGAGGTGAAAGTAGAGGGGGTTAACATCCTCAGCCAGTACTTTATTAATATTGTTCCAGATTGTCTTAGTACTTAGCAAGGCTGTCCAACACAGACAGGGCTATAAGAAGAAGGCAGTCTGTATTGGAGCAGGATGAGAAACAGAACAAACATCTTGCAGTATTTCATAGGCAAACACAGTGAATGTTCTTTCTTTAAATTTTTCTCATATGTAACATAGTAGCTCCAGTTAAAATCTGGGATACCTAAAATAAGATGTATGAAAATATTTCTAACAAATGAATTAGATATGACATGTAACAGTATCATATATATGTGTATATATTCATACATATATGTGTGTGATGATAATGTTACCAAGATCTATCAAAGTTTCGGGAAGTTCCAAATATTGCATTTCTGTATTTGTGTGTGTGTGTGTGTGTGTGTACATGCCATAGGTACAGTGGTCAGAGAACAACTTGCAACAGTTGGATCTCTTCTTCAAACATGTGGATCCCAGGCACGGAACTTAAGTCTTCAGGCCTATAAACTTGTGACTTCATCAGCTGAGCCATCATACCAGCTATTTCCATAGACTGAGCTACGTTTTCTCAATTACAATGTGTAATTCTCTCTGTAACCTAATTAATAGGGACCACTACTTACCAGTTTTAGTCATCACACTCTTTATGATTCCATTTCTGACTTCTTGAAGGTTAGCCCAGATGAGAATAACAGAAAAAGTTTCTGGTGCTAAAAGCCACACTCCCTCTTGACTCTCTGTATTGTATTCAAGACTCAGTTGCACCCCACCAATTGTGTTTCGTTATTGGTCTGCATCTGTTTGACTATGATGCCTCTCTGTATACATATGAATTGGATGGACATGCATATTTATCACAGTGTGCCCAGATCTTAATGGAGTCACTGAAAGTCCACTTTGTGGTGTGATGCCCTTCACTTTTGAGTTCCTCGGCTCTGTAAACTTAAGATCTTATCAACCCACTACTTAATGTTTTCCTGAGGATTCTACTTCACAAATTTTAATTTGCTCAACTCAGTATCAGGAACCTTCAGAGCAAATTTAATACCATCCTTGACATCTCTTGGAGATTACAGTTTTGATAATATTTGTTATGAAATTATATATTATAAAATAGACATTAAAATTGTGAAATAGAGGCAATACCTAGTACATGAAATAATTATATTTTCTTGCAAATACTCTGATTATTTGTCTTCATTTCTATTAAGTCATTTAAGAACCTGGGAATTGGAGGAAAAATAACTAAGATCAAGTGAGATCAAAGTTAATCAGCCATTTTAAATAGATATATTTAATTTTATTAACTACATTTTGAGTATTATTGTATTTCTTGTAATAAGGAAATTCAGATGCCAGGCTTAGGGCTGGAGACATGGCTCACCAGGTAAGGGTAGTTTCTGCTTTTTTGAGGACTCAGGTTGTTTCCTAGAATGCAGATGGTGGGTTACAGCCATCTGCGTTGTAACTCTAGATCCAGAAACCAATGGCTTTTTCTGAATCTGTGGACACAAGGCACAAACAGACATGGCATATACGAACACAAATAGGCTAAATATTCACAAACATAAAATAAAATAAATCATACTTTAACTGATATTTAGGCTTAAACTATTTCCCATAATACATATCATGAGTATAATATTCAGAAAACTTAGACTTGAGGTCAAGTTGACATGACTTCCACCTGCTACATACAATCATCCTGAAACCTCAACAATTGGAAGGAAGAATCTACATAAAAGACAACAAACTAAAAGGCAGTGTACATTTATCCATATGCCTACTCTTTTTTTATTAAATTTTTACTTTCATTTTAGTTACAGTTTATTTACTTTGTATCCCAGCTGTTGCCCCCTCCCTCATTCCCTCCCAATCCCACTCTCCCTCATCTCCTCCCTACCCCTCTTTAAGTCCACTGAGAGGGGAGATCCTCCTCCTCTTCCATCTGACCCTAGCTTATCAGGTTTCTTCAGGACTTCAGGACTGGCTGCAGTCTCCTCCTCTGTGGCCTAGCAAGATTGCTCCTCCCTCAGGGAGGGAGGAGAGGTCAAAGAGCTAACCATTGAGTTCATGTCAGAGAGAGTCCCTGTTTCACTTACTCTGGAAGCTGCTTGGATACTAAGCTGACTCTTAAGCTGGACATTAAAGAGTCTGTAAAAAGGTAAAATGCCTTTATTACTATTTTCTCTTCTTGGGGGCTGTAGTTAATATCTATAAATTACTCAATGGGTTTACTTTTGCTTTTCACTGAATTAGTATCTGAGTTCCAAGTTTCAATTTCTAATGGAGAAATTTTCAACAAGTGTAACTCACTGAATCAAAATGTATTTTGGTATTCTTAAGAAATATTGGTTAAAGAAATCCTGCAACTGAAAAGTTTAGAACTTGTCTCTTAAGTGAGTAAAAGTATCTTCTAAAATTTAAAGGCATAAGAAGTTGAACTCCATCCAGTCATACTTACTCTCATCAGCCAATGCCCAAGAGTTAGATTCTGGGTCCTCAAGCATTCTGTAACCTAGTTAATAAGTAATTTGCATCTGTTAGTTCCCTGTCTGTAAGACACAGCTGTCTGTGGGGAAAGCCATGTGTTAATAAAACACAGCAACATACTCTTAGAAAAGCTTATGTGGAAAAGCCTACCCTAGGTTACATTTTGCAACAGTTTTTTAAATAGTGAATTTGTCTTATTCTTTTCAACAAATATTTATGACACTTTTCTAAGTGAACGGCATTACTGTGAAACAATTGTCAGAATAGTATGTGTTCAATATGGCTCATACAATCTTGAAGCTTATGTTAAGTACCAATGGCATCAGTAAACTAACTGCACAATTTGTAAATAAATTATATTATCAATAAGTTACAAAGGAGACGTAAGTACTATAACATAACACAGACACATTAACATGAAAGTGTCTGCTTATGTGACTAAAAAAGGTAAGCTAGTGCCATCTGTTTCAGGGTAGGCAAGGGACTGGCATCGAGCCACACTAATTTTGTATAGCACTCTCCAGATTTTAAATCATGTAAATTTTTAAATACATACTTTTTTAAGTCTGTAGTAATTGAGCCCATCCCCAAGACACACATCTACACCACGATTGTTACCCCTGTGGCTGAGGGAACATTGCTGAAGAGTGGGTGGGAAAACTGTGAGAGCCAGAATTACAGAAAGTTGTTGTCAAACAATTTCTGTTGTCAAACAGGAACTTCTGGATAAATAAGACTGAAACAATCCCTGGAAGTATCAATGAGTGTGACAACATGGACAGAGGAAATTTTGCCAGGTCATATCCAACAAAGATCAATAAACAATTAATGGTTGTTTCAGAAAGAAAATTAGCCTTTTCCAGTTCTCAGCCCCGTTATTGTTGGTCTAATACGGAGTTGTCACCCCTGAAACTACATATACATAAATAACAAAAACAGGCTCCATGGGGTATATTTATATATCTGCATATAATTTATACATGCAAATAATGAATAAATAAAATAATGCATATACATATATATTATTACATATGTGTATTAATAATCAAGAATAAAGAGGCTATAAACTTGAGAATGTGAGAAGACATAGAGAGGTGTTTTTGAGAGAAAAGGTGGGGGAAATGATGTCTGCAAGACAAATTACTACTTTATTCAGCTCAGAATATCATGAATCTATAAAATATTGGATACATTATAAATAATGGTCAATATTAAATAAACTATTTTATTAATAATTAAATTAGTATATCTAGAAATCTTGACACGTGTTCCTATGGGCTGTAAATATATATTAAATTTCCTTAAATGCATAAAATTAATACGCAAAAGGAATGCCAAAGCCAATAAATTTCAAAATTGATTTGTTTTATATAAATAAGAGTGTTTATGGTAGAATAGTGGCAGGATTTTTATGGGGTGCTCAAATATACTATCTAGATGGATTTGAGGTTCACTGTATAAACGAAAATCATTACTTATTAATGTAAACAAGCCCAGTCTAAATCTCATGATTGAAGAGGCCTCTGTCTTAGGGGGAACCTAATACAACTGGCTAGCTTAATCACCACAGCTTCAAGCCATCTTCTAATGACTAACCACAGCCTTGGTTAGAGAAGCCTCTCCTTGTAGTTAATATGGCTAAATGAAAAGATCATGGTTGTTCAAAATCTTGAGCAAAAACAGTTGAGAGCTTACCTCTAAACAGGATGTACCACTGCCTCAAGTTTCAGTGATTTTTTTCAGAAGATTTGGTGAATAAAATATGAGCCAGAAAAAGGAAGGAGAGGTCCTAACTGCCATTATCTAAGCTATGGCAATCATAAACTCTAGCTACTGTGTGTAATTACATTGTTCTTCTAATTGCCAGCAACGGATGAAGAAGAAGCTCACAGCACCTTAGCTTTTATCATCATAGTTCAACTCTTTCACACACAGCTGCACACATATGCAGACACATATACACACAGAGACAAAGACAAAAACACAGACACACACACACACACACACACACACACACACACAAGGGAAAGAGACAGAGAGGAGAATGGTAATGAAATTTGTAACTAGGAAAGGTGGCTGGCAAGGTAGACGAGAAATAAGGGAGAATAGAGTAGAGAGTAATCACCATTTATTATATAAATGTATGACATTTCAAAGAACAAAATACATTAGTAGAAACACAACAAAGTGTCTTGTATGGCACATTAATTTGGCAAGATACACCAGATTCAAGAAATTGCAGTCTCCTGAGTACTTAGCCCTGGTCGGTAACAACAAAAAAGGGAAGGCCTGACTTTATGAAGGTTACTTTATACTCATGGGACAAAAATAAACTGTTTATAGCCATACATAGTTAAAATTACAACCTATTTAAAAAAAAAAGGCAAGTCAAGTTTGAGACACAATTTTGTTAAGGGAAAAAAAAATGTGTGTTTTAGGTACTATAAGAAAACACGATAAATTGGTTGTCTTAAACAATAAAAATTTGGATCCAGGATGGCTGCCATGAGAGGACACTGTGTCTGAGGAGTAGGACAGCAGAAACAATGCAGCGACCAGGAGACTGAACTCTGGGACCTAAAACGCCAGCATTTGTGATTGCCAGGTAAGCGGAACTACCACGGTGAGAAAATCAAGTGGGAAAACCCTAGGGACACCCAGTTATAACCTGGAAAAATCTCCCGGTGACCAGCGGCGCACAGCTCTGATCTGAGCAAGCAGTCGTGCTGGGTGCCCGCACCCTCCATAATAGACTGGATTACACAGTCTCGCGAGCAGTCTGAGGAACCTGGTACCATTTTCACTGACCTGCACACTGCTGGCACACACTGCACGCATCCGCCAGCAAAAACCTCAGTCCATGTGTGAGTCCGCGGGCAAGTCTGGGAAGGACCCAGGTTCTGCTTCAACCCACCTGTGTATGGCAGGCACATACCTATCGCTGAAACCACCCCAGACTGAGAGGGTCGGGGGACCATTTGGACCAGACTGCACACTTCTGACACATACTGCACACATCCGCCAGCAAAATTATCAGTCTGTGTGCCTGTGTCCACCTGCCAGACAGAGAAGGCCTCTGGCACCATTTCAGACAGGCATGCATACAGTGGGTGCACACCACTCTGTTAACCCTGCAACCAACCCAAACCCACTGTGTGTGCCCCAAATATCATCTCAGACCGTGGTGCACAGCCCCTGGCCCAGAAGGGGGAGCCAAATCTCCAGTCCAGGGGAAAGCCCTGAGCAGCAAGCCCAGGGTGGAGCACATAGTCCCCAGCTGATATCTCAAACTGGGACACTCAGACTCTAGCACAGAATGAGGAGTAAAGCCTCCAGACCAGAGGAATGACCAGCCCGCAGTGCTCACAGCTTCTAGCACAAAGCACAAAGCTGGGCACACAGAGCCCACAACAGAGTTCAACTGAGACAACAACGCACACTAACAAACCACTGGAAATCCCTGATCTTCATGAAGAATACTGACAGAAGAGATTGACAGTTTCAGACTGAAGTACACCCTTAAAGCACAAACAGCTCCCAGATTACATATAAACAAATGCCCAGAAATCTGCGAAAGAACTCACCCAACAAAAATCAGGACACCATGGCCACACCAGAAACACCCAAAAGCAGTGGAGAATTTAATTCAGTGGAGACACAGGAAAATTATGTTAAAGCTTTGATTATGCAGATATTGGAGGAAGAAAAGGAGAGACAAAAAGAGGAAATGAACAAGGTCCTCAAAGAAATGGAGAAGAAATTAACTGCCCACATAGAGGAACAATTAAAGAGAGGAAACAACCAAAATAGGAGACACAGTCAATCAGTTGAAGGAAACAGTACAAAGTATGAAAACGGAATTAAAATCTATAAAGAAGACACAAAGGGAGAAGAACCTGGAACTGGAGAATTTACAGAAAAGATCAGGAACCACAAAAGTAAGCATCACCAATAGAATACAAGAGATGGGAGAGAGAATCTCGGAGCTGAGGATAAGCTGATTGAAATGGATTCCTCCCTCAAGGAAAATAGAAAATCGGAAAAATCCCAAGCACAAAATATCCAAGAAATTGAGGATGCCATCAAAAGACAAAACCTAAGAATAATTGGAATAGATGA
>JAQQSO010005575.1:0-11932 GCA_028658305.1 Pachyuromys duprasi
AAATATTTTCTGGTCCTTGGAGCCTGGAGTCTTCTTTTTCATCTATTCTAATTATTCTTACGTTTCATCTTTTCATGGCATCCTTGATTTCTTGGATGTTTTGTGTTTGGGACTTTTCTGATTTTATTTTTTCCTTGATTGAGGAATTCATTTCAGTCAGTGTATCTTCAGCTCCCGAGATTCTCTCTTCCATCTCTTGTGTTCTATTGGTGATGCTTACCTTTGTGGTTCCTGATCTTTTCTCTAAGTTCTCCAGTTCCAGGTTCTTATCCTTTTGTGTCTCCTTTATAGATTCTAATTCTGCTTTCATGCTTTGTATTGTTTCCTTCATCTGATTGACTGTGTCTCCTATTTTGGTTGTTTCCTCTCTATCTTTAATTGTTCCTGTATGTGGGCAGTTAAATCCTTCTTAATTTCTTTGAGGGCCTTGTTCATTTCTTCTTTTTGTTCCTCTTTTTGTTCCTCTAATATCTGTATAATCATAGCTTTAATATAATTTTCCTGTGTCTCTGCTGCATTAAAATCTCTATTGCTTTTGGGTGTTTCTGGTGGGGCCATTGTTTCCTGATTATTGTTGGGTGAGTTCTTATGCCTATTTTTGCGCATTTGTTTACATATAATCAAGAAGCTATTTGTGCTTTAAGGCTGAACTTCAGACTGGAACTGTCAATCTCTTGTGTCAGGAGTATTCTTCAAGAAGATCAGGGAGTTCTTGTGGTTTGATAGTGTGTGTTGTTGTCTCAGTTGAACTCTGTTGTGGGATCTGTGTGCCCTGCTTCGTGCTCTGTGCTAGAAGCTGTGAGCACCACAGGCTGGTCTCCCCTCTGGGCTGGAGGTTTCGCTCCTCATTCTGTGCCAAAGGCTGAGTGTCCCCTTTTGAGATGTCATCTGAGGGTGCTACTCTGGTCAGGAGCCTTAGCACTCCGACCTGGGCTTGCTGCTAAGGGCTCTCTTCTGGACTGGAGTCTTGGTGCCTCCTTCTGGGTCAGGGGCTGTGCACCATGGTCTGAGATGGTATTTGGGGGCACCTCAGTCTGGACCTGATACTATGAGTCCCAATCCAGGGTGGTGGCTGGGTGCACCTGGGGGTGTGGGTCTGAGAGGTGTAGCCTGCGGTATCTGGGTGACACTCAGTCTGTCCCGGGTACTGTGTGATCCAGACCGAATTGGCGGCTGTTGGCGCCGAGGGTTGTGTGCCCGCACAGTGCAGCCTGTGGTATCCCTTGGACTTTTCCACTTGATTTCCCCACCGTAGGAATTCCGCTCACCTGGCAGTAGCAAACGCTGGTGTTTTAGGTCCGAGATCTCAGTCTCCTGGTAGCTGTGCCTACACTACTGCCCTGCTCCTCAGACAAGGTGTCCTCCTGGGGCAGCCATCTTGGATCCCTCTCTACTCCCATTTTAACACTTAACTTTGGGGATGATTTACCATGGGTCTAAAGTACATACATACTTTAGGGTGTCTTTCACTTAGGTGTATTACTAGATCAGCTTACATTTTACTAGCTGACTGTGACATTAGCAGAAATCTACTTTCTACACAGTGCTCTCCATGTCATATGTTTCCCTCAGTCATAAATTTGAGTGCTTTCATCTCATGATGGATAATTCCAATTATTGGAATCTGTATCTACACACATTATTTTTGGTAGCTTGAACTAGAATGCCTATCCATTGTACATTCCCATAGGAAAATATGATTCTGCCACATCTATAGCATGGTTCAGAAAATGTATAAGGGTAGAAAGATAACACAAGCTTAACAGTACCAAATATCTCTTTGTTTAGAAGAATGCATCAAGAATAGAGAAGATATGTAGACGTTTTTATATTCAAGTTTTCTTTTTTCTCTCATTTATTTATTTTATACACTTTACACCTTGTAGCCCCTTCTCTCCTTCCTTCCCAGCCCCACCCTCCTTCCCTCTCCTCATCTCTTACCTCCTTTTCCCATCCATGCCAGCTTATCAAGTTGGATCAGAACTGAGCATTTCCTCTTCCCCTGTGGCCTGTTAAGACAGTCCCTCCAGGGAAAAGTGATCAAAATGTTGGCAAGTAAGTCTGTGTCCAATGCAGTCCCCACTTCCCTTCCTAGAGAACCTATATGAGGCCTAAGCTGCCCATCTGCTACATCTTTGTAGGGGGTCTAGGTTTAGTTCATGCATGGTCCTTGGTTGATGCTTCAGTCTCAGCAAGCCCCTCTGAATCTTGGCTAGTTTGCTGTGTTGGTCTTATTGTGTAACTCCTGTCACCTCCAGGTCCTTTTTTCTTTCCTCCCATTTTTCACAAGACATCCTAGGCATCACCCAATTTTGGCAATAAGCTTGCTGTATATAACCTTTATTATGCTTAGGTATGGGCCTTGTATCCCTTATCTCTTCAAGACTTTGATCATGACGGGATGTTGCATTTTGTCAAAGGCTATTTCTGCCTCAAATGAGATGATCCTGTGATTTCTTTTGCTTTGATTTTGTTTATATGGTGCATTAAGTTGGTGGAATTTTGTATGGTGATTTTTCCCTGAATCCCTGGGATGAAGCCATGATACTTGATCATGGTGGATCATGTATTTGATGTTTTTGGGGGATTCAATTTGCGAGTATTTTATCGATAATTTTTGTATCAACATTCATGAGTTAAATTGTTGTGATATTCTCTTTCTTTGTTGAGTCTTTGTGTGGTTTAGGTATCAGGGTGTTTGTGGCTTCATAGAATGAGTTTGGCAATGCTCCTTCTGTTTCTATTTTGTGGAATAGTTAGAGGACTATTGGATTAGCTTTTCATTGAATTTCTGGTAGAATTTCTGTGCTAAACCCATCTGCACCTGTTTTTTTGTTTTTGTTTTTGTTTTTGTTTTGTTTTTATAATGGGAGAATTTTGATGACTGCTTTTATTTCCTTCAAGGTTATAGGACTCTTTAAAGGTTTACCTGATCTTAATTTAGCTTTGGTAGGTGAAATCTCTCCAGAAATTCATCCATTTCCTTTAGATTTTCCAATTTTGTGGAATATAGGCTTTTGAAGTAAGACCTAATCTTCTTTAGATTTCCTCACTGTCTGTTGTTACATCCTCTTTTCATTTCTGCTTTTGTTAATTGGTTACTCTCCCTCTGCCTTTTAGTTAGTTTGGCTAATGGTTTTTCTATCTTGTTCATTTTCTCAAAGCACTGGCTCCTGATTTTATTGATTATTTGTTTTGTTCTCTTTGTTTCTAATTTGTTTATTTCAACACTGAATTTGATTATTTCCTGTCATCTACTTCTCCTTGATGTGTCTGCCTCCTTCTGTTCTAGAGCTTTCAGGTGCATTGCTAAATTACTAGTATGGGGCTCTCCAATTTCTTTTTGAAGGCACTTAGTGCTATGAACTTTCCTTTTAGCACTGTTTTCATTGTGTCCCACAGTTTGGGTATGTTGTGATGTTGTGCCTTCATTTTCATTGAATACTAAAAAGTTGTTAATTTCTTGTTTATTCCTTCCCTTATCCTGTTGTTGTTGAGTAGGGAACTGTTCAGTCTCCATGAGTTTGTAGGTTTTTTGTTATTTCTATTGTTGTTGAGTTCTAGCTTTAATCCATGGTGTTCTGAGAAGATGCAGGGCGTTATTTCAATCTTCTTGTATTTGGTGACACTTGCTTTGTGACCGAGTATATGCTCAGTTTTGGAGAAAGTTCTGTGAGGTGCTGAGAAGAACTTGTGTTTGGGTGAAATGTTCTGTACATATTTGTTAGGTTCATTTGATTCATGACTTTTGTTAGTTTTATTATTTCCCCATTTAGTTTCTGCCTTGATGATCTGTCCATTGGAGAGAGTTGGTGTATAAGTATCCCATGATTAATGCATGCGGTTCAATGTATGATTTAAGCTTTATTAATATTATTTTTACTGATGAGGGTACTCTTGCATTTGGGACAGAGAAGTTCATGATTGAAATGTCGTCTTGGTGGATTTTTCCTTTGATGAGTATGAAGCTTCTCCATCCCTTTTGTTTAATTTTGCTTGAAAGTCTATTTTATTAGATACTAGAATGGCTACTCCAGCTTGCTTCTTGGGTCTGTGTGCTTGGGATACCATTTTTTAGTCATTTACTCTGAGGTAATATGTATCAGTTTTGCTGAGGTGTGTTTCTTGAATGTAGTAGAATGATGGTTCTTGTGTTAGTATCCATTCTGTTATCCTGTATCTTTTTACTGAGGAGTTGATGCCACTGATGTTGAGCAATATTAATGGCCAGTTGTGGTTACTTCCTGTTATTTTGATATTGTTGGTCGTTGAGTTTGTGGGATTCCCTTCTTTTGGTTTTGCTGATGTGGATTTATTTATTTCCTGCATTTTGCTGGATGTAGTTGACCTCCCTGGGTTGGAGTTTTCCTGCTAGTGTCTTCTGTAAGGCTGGATTTGTGAATAGATAGTATTTAAATTTGTTTTTGCCATGGTATATCTCCCTCTACTTTGATTAAAAGTTTTGCTGGATGTAGTAGTCAGGGATGATACCTGTGGTCTCTTAGTGTCTGTAAGATATCTGTCCAGACCATTATGTCTTTTAGTGTTTCTGATGGGAAGTCAGGTGTAATTGTGATAGCTTTGCCTTTATATGTGACTTGGCTTTTTTCCTTTGCAACTTTTAATATTCTCTCTTTGTTCTAAACATTTAATGTTTGATTATTATGTGTCATGGTAATTTTCTTTTTTGGTACAATTTATTTGTTGTTCTATGAACTTCCTGTATGTTTTATAGGCCTTTCTTTTTAGGTTGGGGAAATTTTCTTCTATGACTTTGTCAAAAATATTTTCTGGGCCTTGGAGCTGGGGACCTTCTCCTTTTATTCCTATTATTCTTAGGTCTGATCCTTTCATAGTGTCCCAGATTTCTAAGATCCTCTATATCAGGAGCTTTTTAGGTTTAACATTTTCTTTGACTGATGTATAAATATTTTCAGTCATATCTTCTACCTCTTAAATTCTCTCCTCTTTCTCTTTTATTCTGTTGGTGATGCTTTGGTCTGCAGTTACTGTACAGTTCTTTTAGTTTTCCATTTTCAGGATTATCTTAGGTTGTGTTTTCTTTATTGCTTGTAGCTCCATTTTTAGGTCTTGAACATTTTTATTAATTTCCTTCTCCTGTATAAATACTTTCCTGTGCTACTTTGAAAGCTGTTTTTTTTTCCTTTAATGACTCTACCATTTTCATAAGCTCAGATTTAAAATCTTTTTCTTGCACTTCAGGTGTGATAGTGTATCCAGGGCTTGCTATAGTATGATCCTTGGTCTCTCATTGTGCCATATGGCCCTGAATTTTGTTGCTTGTGTTTTTATGTTGGACTCTAGTGATCTGGTTGACTCTGAACTTCACTGGCCTGGTGGTCCCTCTAATGAATTCACTGGTTGTGTTCCAGAAAACCAGGCATCTGGAGAGCAGGTGGAAAGACATATGAGCTGAGAGCTCCTCCATTGCCCCATGAGTCTCCTCTGCATGAGAGAGAGTGGGGCTTGGGTTACATGCCTAGTTCACCTCCTCTGGTTCACTTTCTCTGCTGGGCTCATTGTTTCTCACCCAGGTGGGCCAGGCAGCTGCAGGGCAGGTGGAAAGACCTCCAAGCCAAGAGCTGTTCAGGTGCCCCACAGGCTACCTCTGGATGGGGGACCATGGGCCTTTGGTTCTGCGCCAAACTCACTCTCACTGAAGTTCACTCAGTTTTGGTGTGGGGGTTTCTGAACATATAGTTGTTTACTCGAGTCACCATAAAGAAATACTATAGACCAAGTCATTAATTCTACTATAGACCAATAAATACATTTAGTCAACAGACAGTCATGACTCCCAATCTTGGGGGCTGAGGGTCTAAGGTTAATGTGCCAGGAGGATTGGCTTCCTCTGTATATGCTGAAAGATAAATAATTGCATGTATTTATCCTAGCTCCTGGTAATTTGCTGTCCATTGTCATTATTTACAAATGATCTTCTTTTCATCTTCTGCTTTCCTCCTTTTCTTTAGAGTCCTTTTTCATGAGAAGAAAGTCATACTGGATTAGGAATCCATAGCTTCCTTATGTTCTCATCTAGACTATAACTACCATGACCATGATTCTAAAACTAAGGATGCAATTTACTTCAATACTATCCTTACATATTTTGTGGGTTTAAGAACATGGTCTTTAGAACTTCAACTATAGAAAATCTTTGAGATTTAGGTTGAATCCTTCCCCTAGAGAGAATTAAAGTTTTATTTTGCTAAGTGTTGACATTTTGTCTGGTCTGGAGTATTATATAATCAATTTTCACCAGGCAATTTTTTGTACTACATAGTTAATGTTAATTGAGATTCTAAACTTACCCTAGGGTCCCTCGTATTGTTTAACAATTCTGAAGGATAGGTTTCACATGTAACCTTATCCTAAAACTAAGATACATTTCTTTTCTGTTTATCTTGTGAGGAGGATTTTTTTGTATGTCTCCCTTGCTAGTGTGCCATTTTATAATGAAGCCTTTAAATATGAAATGATGTATACACTTTGCCAGGGTCTTCTAACAGAATTTTTTTTGTCATAAGACATACTGACCAAATATTCTCAAATATTAATGAGAAAGGTAATGAATATTAGCTTTAAAAATATTTACTTTTATTATTTTTTTAATTGTGTATGTATGTACAGGGGAGCATGATATGTGTGGATGTAGGTGTGCATGGAGTCCAGTAGAAGATGACAGATTCCAGAGCTTGTTTTCTAGGTAGTTGTTAGTCTCTGTTGCAGGTGCTGAAAACCAAACTTGGGTGTCCTTCAAGAGTGGCAAATACTCTTAGCCACTAAGCCATCTCTCCAACCCTTCAATACTAACTTTTGGTGTTACTTTCTTTCGAAGATCTTTCACTCTACCTTCACTTTGACTTTCAATAATTTCTTCCTTTCTTTTTGTTTACAAAGTTGTCAAATAAAAATAATTAAATATATGTTGACCAACATTTCAGTTGTTTGGCTAAAAAAGAATTAGTCAATTTCTCTACATTGCTGTACTGTCCATAGATATGACCAGGCAGAGTTGTTATATTACCAGGAGGGAAAGGAAGCTGGGAGATATATTGAGATTTAATCTCCACAGTGGAGATATGAAAGCAGAGTTTAGGTCCAGAGAGATGAAGCAAAATGTCTTCCTTAAAATTCATGTAATTATATGATAATATATGTACGTATTATGTATTTTGTGGCATTTATTGGTGCTGGTGCAAGTGCTACTGCTGTTGGTAGTGTGTGTGTGTGTGTGTGTGTGTGTGTGTGTATGTTGTGTGTATGCATGTGCTTGTGTATGTGTTTGTGTATACCCTGGTATACTAGTATAGAGCAGAGGACAACTTGTGGGAGTCAGTTTTGTTCTTTTACTATGTGGATCCTGGAGACTCAACTCAGGTCCTCATCATTGGCTATAATTTCATTTCAGATACCTCTCCAAGATATATTTGTTTTAATGTTTGGTTAGAAGGAAATAAGGTTGGAGTGGTCCTACATCACAAGGAAGCAGGCTTAACTGGCATGTAGTTTATACTATTGGATGTATGTGACTTAGTCTAGCAGTAAGAATCACTGAGACCCTGAGTATGGGAGTGATGTTCATTAATGTGTAAACTAATTCAAGCAATCTTGGACTGTAGAAATTAGGGTTGGTTAGTTTTGTTTCCATCTTGGCTAACAGTGGCAGGGACCAGAGCCTTGCTTAAAAACTTTTTCTGGTTAGGAACCAAAGATCTTTGGTGCTCAATAAAAGTCTGGAGAGAAAGAGTTGCATCTAAAATCAGTAGCTAATCTTTATAGAACACATATTATATATAAGCAGATATTATGCTAAGTATGTGACAATAATTATTTCATTTAACCCTTACAAAATCCATGAGATGAGTATTCACTTTTTAAATGCAGAAATTTAGTCTTAGAATAGAAACTGTGCTAGCTCAAGATCATACGACTGAAAAGTGAGGAATATCGAATTCAAATGCTTGCCAGTTGTTAAGTCGGTGCTACAGAACATTTTTATATACTATGTCTTAAACTAAATGTGTTATGAAATTGCTGTACATTTATTATATGCATGCGTTTAATGAAAACACTGTGATAGCAAGTTCCATTTTCTTTGGTTGACCATAAGGGTCTAAGTGTTTAAATCCTCTTGGTGTTCAACAAATATGTTGAAAAAATTAAAGTGAAAAAGCATGCAAGAACTATTATCTATGTACATGTTTACATCAAACCAGATTACCTACTGCTGTTACTATGAGGATTTGATAATGCTAAGCATTTGGGAAGATTCTAAGGCTCAGTGTTCCAAATGATTTTGTTTCAATTAGACTTGTCTTTATTAATTATATTTACCCTAGTTCTGGAACCTATAACATGCTACTAATGCTTAACATGTATTCTTTGATTCAAAATAGAGGATAGAACCAATGATTCTAAACAGTTTTTTTCTTTTCATTTGAGCAAGATTAAGATGGAAATTCAAACATATTAGTTAGAATTTTGAAGTCATACTATTACATATTGGTCATCACCATATACCAGCCCTTGTTTTATTTTTACTGTACTTACGGCACCTCTACAATTATTCTTGCAGTTTCCACTTAGCATATAAAGAAACTAGGAGGCACATCCAGTTAAGCAGCAGAAGATCAAGTCATGAAACTCCTAAAGGCATAGAATTCCCCATGCATTGTCTACCCAGATTACCCTTTATGTTTCCAAACCCACTCTGCAGTTTAGTCCTACAAACCATCACCTCTTCCCAAAGGCCTCTTCTCCCTTAAAAGGCTAGTGAATTTCCATACCTTCTTCATGAGCAACATAATATGCTCTCCTCAGTGAAAACATTCATGAATGTGAAAACACACTGTTCATAAGAAAAAAACATTCCTCTGCTTATTTGCTTCTTAGTTGCTGTGTGTTCTGTGCGTGTGCTATTATTTATAACATTCTGTAATGAATCAATTGAACATTTCTATATGGGCTGTTGTTATTCAGAGAAAGAAGATCATCATCAACCTCTTTGGGTTTGTAAAGGCCATCATAGCACCAGGTCACATAACATGGCTGAATCTAAAACTCTTACTACACTCAATACCCATTGTAAAGTTGAAAAAGTCAATAATAGCATATGTAATTATACTTAGGAGGATGTGACGACTTTATAACATCATGAGAATAGCGTCTACACACTCAAATACTTATAAATTGGTAACATGGATACTAAGGAGACTGAGAGATTCCCATGCATACTCCTTGTCTGTGGGCATGGTAATCCATGTGCCACCTCAGACTTTGCCAGCAAAAAGGTAATCACAAGATAAATAGCTGAATCTGAAGTATATTTCATCCTCCAGAAATATACATTGCAATACAGACCTCTTTTCTTTAAAACTTATCTTTTCCAGAGCACTATGTTATTGTCAACAGAAAATGCACTATGACACTGAACTCACTGTAGCAAATTTAAAATATACCAGGAAAATCATACTAATAAATTCTTACGTCTTCACTTCTCAACTAACGAACAAGCATTTCATTCTTTGATTATTAAGACTGTCATTCTTTCTGACATCATCTGCAGGAAGTGATTTTAGGAATAATCAAAATCATATGGGAAAATGTCAGTGTTGAATAGAAATATATCATCTTCAAAAGGTGTTTCCAGGGTTGGAGTGATAGTTCAGTCATAAAAAGCACTTGCCGTTCTTCTAAAAGATCTGGATTCAGTTCCCAGCACCCACATCTGGCAGGTCACAACAACCTGTGACTCCAGCTCCAGGATATCTGACACTTTCTTCTGTCTTCTATAAACACCTACACACATATTACATATTCACAGATACACACGTATGCATGCACAAATGCAAGCAAATAAAAGTAAATATTTTCAACCACTTTTTGCTTCATTCTGTCTTCTCACCTAGCCCTTTAAGTTGACTTAAACAGGTGGAATACTCATGTCCAAGATTCACAAACTGTATGATATGGACCTTCAGGAAATACAAGAATGAGTTTCTTTCTTGTATTCTAGCATGTGGACCCACAATTTTCCACTCCTTTCATCTCAATGTTAACATATTTGTGAACATTATTCGAGAGAAGGCTCAGTAAGTTGATTCATGTTAAGTTTAAATAAATGATCACCAGATGATATGGCTCTCCAATCTGTGTCTAGACACAAAGAAAATTCTGTGTGATTTATAGGCTACTGTCTGACTTGGTGGGTTTAGGGCAGAACCAAAGAGTTACAAAGTACTTGAGGTGATTTTGATGCAATTATTTTAGGCTACAATTTGTGAAACACTAGAAAAATAAAGAAAGGCTAGGCTAAATGTAGCAGTTTAATGGTACATTCAGAGGAAAATGAGGCCTAATGCCTAAAATCTGTATCTCTTAAAAGATACAGGGTAAGTGAAGAAGTGGGAAAAGGAAGGGACGTAAAGGCAGAAAATGTCATCAGCAAATAGACTGCCTGAGAAACAAGAAAGGTAAAGCTCGAAGTGTATACAATGTCCATTTGACTTTTTATAAGGTACAGGAAGACAATTAGAGTATGCGTTCTGTGCAGTTTGCAGTGTTTACCTCAGGTTTCCAAGGCACAGGTATTAGAAAAAAAGGAAAAAACAACAACACATAAGTCTGTTGATGTAATTCCATATCTAGCATTGCCATTTGTTCTTTTTCTTCTACAGAAGGTGTTACTTTCTATTTTTCCCCCTCTGCTCTCTAAACTAGGTAACCATTTGGTTGTTTTTATTTGTCCAATTTTTTTTTCTCATCCCAACATGTTAAATGGAACTTGAGCAAAAGCCAAACCCACACTTTTTTTCCTTCTTTTCAAATCCATACAACAGGGGTTAGAAATGTTTTTCACTTTCTTAGTTTGCATTTTTCATTACATTTTTAAGATTACATTGTTGATTAGAACCCAGGGAGACAGGTAGAATCCAGAGTCCTTCTCAACTGCTCACCATATTCTGAACATCTGGACACAATGTAGAGTAAACAAAAAATATTATATCGTAACACCTAAGTCTACCTATGAAGAAGTGTCAGTTGCATATGCTATTATTTTATTACTGTCTCCAAAATAAAATGAACAATTTCTTCTCCAAAATAAAATGTTGCTTTCAAGCACTGATCAAACTGTGGAAAGAATGAAACAAACATTTTAAAATTACACTCTAGAAAGAACGACTATTTGCTAGGCTAGTGTAGTTAAGATGTGAATACAAAGTAGCTGAATTATTTTTTGCCTTTATGCAGTAATCTTTCTTTTTTTAGGGCATCTACTACTTTTATTCATCTCTTTTCTTTTTTTATTTTTTTTAAATTTATTTATTTTTATCTCAATCACAGGTTAGGTACTTTGAATCCCAGGCGTAGCCCCCTCCCTCAGTCCCTCCTATCCTCCCACTCCCTCCCTCATCTCCCTCCTCCCTGCCCCCTCCAAGTCCACCAACAGGGGAGGACCTCCTTCCCTTCCATCCAACCTCAGCTTATCCTGACTCCTCAGGGCTGGCTGCAATGTCCTCCCCTGGGATCTAGCCAGTCTGTCACTCCCCAGCTTGTATGGGGGAGGGTCAAAGAGTCAGCCATCAAGATCATGACTGAAACAGTCCCTGTTTCCCTGAATAGGGTCTTCAGTCCTACACTGAACTATCATGGGCCCCATCTGTGCGGGGGTTCCAGGCCACATCCACACATGGTCCTTGATTGTAAAAACTGTCTCATACAAGACCCATGTGCCCTGCTCAGTTTGGACTTTGTGGAGCTCTTGTTCTCCCCAAGTCTCAACAACCTCCCCCAGATCTATCATTACTTCTCACCCTCTGTCAGAGGCTTGAACTCGAGTCTTAATATCTTCTCTGATACATCGCTACATTGACCCCCCCCCCCCCCAGAGGTCCTCTTTGGCATGCTC
>JAQQSO010005576.1:0-11932 GCA_028658305.1 Pachyuromys duprasi
TTTAAGCCTTAGTAATGCTTCTTTTACAAATGTGGGGCATAGATGTTAACAACTGAAATATCACTTTGGTGGATTTAATTTTGTTGCTGTTGAATACAAAATGTCTTTCTCCATCTCTTTTGATTAATTTTGATTTAAAGTCTATTTTGTTAGATATTAGAATAGCTACACCAGCTTGCTTCTTGGGTCCATTTGCTTGGAAAAATTTTTCCTGTTTACTCTGGGGTAATGTCTACTTTTTAGTATTCATTTTTATTATCACTTTTTATTTATTCATTTATTATCATTTTTTATTTTTATTATCATTTATTAGAATTTATTTAATTTAATCCTGGCTGTGGCCCCTTTCTTGTCTCCTCCCAATCCCTCCCTTTTTTTTCCTTACTCCCCTCTTGTAGTCCCCTGGGGGGTGTCAGGCCACAGAGGAAGACAATGCAACCAGCCCTGATGAGACCTGATAGATTAGGGTCAGGTAGAAGGGGAAGAAGACCTCACTTATCAGTTTTAATGTCTGTTTTTGATGTTGAGGTGTATTTCATGTACTCAGCAGAAGGATGGATCCTGTTTTGATATTCATTCTGTTAGCCTGTGTAAAAAGGAATTTTCCTTTTTTGTTGCTATAAGAATACCTGACAGAAGGAACTTCAGGAAAAGAAAGGTGTTTTTCTTTTTCTTTCTTTTATTGGCTCACGGTTTAAGAAAGAATCTAGTCAATCATGGTGGCTCTCCTAGATGATTCTATTGTGGAGCTGACAATGAAGTCTAACCATCACAAGGAGTCAGGTCTTTCCAGTGTTGGCCAACGTGGTACTAATGTAGTCTACATGAAGCTCTGAAGATAAAGCATGAGTTTCAGTGGAGACCCTAGGATACTGGGAAAGCTAGAAACATCAGTGTTTGTATGAGCAGATGTAGGCTAAGTGAAACCAACATAGATGCCACATGTGCAGACAGCAGAAGCACAGGGGTAGGATACCTAAGCCTCTTGGGGTCCAGATTATTACAAAGTTAGTCAGAGCCTGTGCCCTGGCTGCCTCCAAAGCCAAACTCAGCCACTCATCCTTTATAAGTCAAGTAAAAGAGTCTAATTGATAGTGAAAAGCAGAAAAAAATTTATTCAATATTACCACATTGGGGAGAGTGACGGAGAGATCCACTTACCTCCTCCCTTCTGCCCCCCCCCCGCCATGTTAGCTAGTCTTCTGCTCTGTCATACAATACTGTGACCAGAAGCAACGTTAAGAAGGAAAGAGCTTATTCTGACTTATGGCTCCTGGGGGCTTGAGTCCATAATGGCAGGGAGACCATGGAATGCTGGCAGGAGCCAAAAGCTATCGAAACACTATAGACAAGAGGAGGAGGGTGAACAGGAATGGGGGAAAGGCTGTACGTCCTCAAAACTTGTCCCCAGTGATGTACTTTCTCCAGCAAAGCTGGACCTCATAAAGTTTCCGTAACCTCCCCAAGCAGTACCACCAACCAGGGACCATGTGTTCATATACATGAACCTGCAGCCAACAGTTCTCATTCAAATAACCACACCCACCAAGTCCAACTTGTGGATCCCAACATGAGGGCAAAGTTTATTTTTATTATTTATGTGTATATCTGTTTCTGTGTGTGTGTATCACATGTGTGCTGGTATTCATGGAGGTCAGAAGAATATGTGAAATCCCTTAAAGCTGGAATTAACAGTTGTGAGCTATCTGACATGGTGCTGAAAGGTATTTCAGCAGTTGGGGGCCAAGGAACATCACAAAGTCACATGGCACAGAAAACATCACAACAGAGATGTACTGGAAAAACACAGGAGGGTGTCTGTTCCTACTAGGGAAAGAAGCAGCAAAGAACTGAAAAGGAGGCATACTTCATTTTATGTGCATTAGTGTGAAGGTGTCAGATCTCTTGGAATTGTGAGCTGCCATGTGGGTGCTGGGAATTGAATGTGGGTCCATTTAGGAAGAGCAAACAGTGCTCTTAACCACTGAGCCATCTCTCCAGCCCCAGGAGGCAGACTTTATATAGAGTTTTTTGGGGAGCAGAGCTTTTCAAGGTGGCCTCAGATTGGTGGGATTTTTGTGGCCTGATCTTGTTTTTCTTTTTGTGTTTTGTTTTTGTTTTCTCTGTAGTGTGGAGCTAGCACCTGGAGAGGGAACTAGATGTCAGGATCTAGAGTAGTCTAGGAGCAGGGCCTGACCCCTGGAGCTTATATGCTTATATGCTCACCCTTTTAAAAGAAAAAAGGCAGGTCAGGAAAGAGGGCAATGTTATCATTAAACTACTTCCTGCTGAAGGGGGGTGTTGAAGTCCAGACTAGCTCAGATCCTCTGTAAGGGCAGCAAGTGTTCTTACCTATGCAGTTATCTCTTTCTCTAGCAGAAGGTAAACTTTAAATAGGAGATCAGGAATATGCATAATTAGGTAGTCCTGGTCAATGCACGGTCCTGCTCATTACTGACCCATCCTTTTCTTGGCTGCCTTCTCCTACAAGGTGGTCTGCCAAGGGTCTGCCTAGGATTTAGCCTTTTTCTTTTTTCAGCATGAGATTGCTGGGTATAGGGTAGGGATGCGGCATTCTAATTCCTTAGGGTCCATTGTTTATACAGTGCAGGTAGCCAGAGAACATGGCATAAATGTCTTTTTATTTTTTTTAATACCTTCCTTATAACTAGTGATGTCAGTTATAAAACAAGTCCATCATGAACCCCAGATGCTGGGCACAGAGCTGAAGGTTTAGCGTTTGCCTTATTGGTTGCTATTATTTATAGTTTGATCTCTCCCTGCTAGCCTTTTTGTCTCCCTTTTAGGACGGAGATGTTTACTCAGTGCTGTTGTATTTTGGATATATGTTGCTGGTGTTTTGATTTACATAGGCTCATAGTTCAGAGATTATCTTAGTCTCAGAGCGGACATAAGGTTGGGGCTTTTTGAGTGGTGTTAGGCTTGTTAAGACTTTGGCTATGTTCAGAGGTAGACTAAGCACATCTTACTTTATTAGTGAACAAGAGACTTCAGGGGCCAACGGTACAGTGTGATTACTTAAAGTGATGTGTTTGGGTGTCAGGTTGCCAAATTGATTGGTTTAAGAAATGAGAAATCCCTAGGGAAGGGGCTTGGGATAGGACTCAATGGGTAAAGGCGCTTGACTTTAATTCCATTCCCTGGACCCACTTAGACACCTGTAGGTCATCTTCTGGCCTCTACATGTGTGGCATGTTGTGAGTACATGCATGCACATACACATACATAAAACAAACAAATATTGCAAAAGTGAAGGGCCTTAATTAAGTATGATTTTTGCATATATTTTTGAAGGCATTTTAGGAGAGGTTACTGAGGGAATGGTTAATAGCACCATTCCCGGGCGGTTGTGGTTGTGTGTGTGTGTGTGGGGGTGGGTGGGTGTCTCAGATTAAATAAAAGGAGAAAAAGGAGAAAGTCAGCAAGCGCTGACATTTTCCTCTTCTCTTCTACTGTTCTGTGGAGATCTGGGTCACCCTCCTGTGTCCACAGAGTTGCTGAACCACCACACCGATCATTGTGCAAAGGGCCACATTACCTCCATCGCCATCCAATCACCGTATTTGGTCACCGTGATAAGAAAAGTACCTAGCACACATTTTAAAGATTTTTTTTCATGAACTTTAAACCATGGTCTAAAATGCATTCTGAAAAATAACTGGGGCTTGTTTTGGCTTAGAAAAAGCACTTAATCCGTGTTTAGGATGTCATATAAACAGACATTTAGACAGGTACCTGTCTAATTGTTGTTAGTGTCAAAATACATTTCCCCTCTGGTTTTCCTTAGATTCAACGAAAGCCTTACTCTGTCTCTATTCTCAGAGGAACTGGCTCATGATACAATCACTGTGTGATATTTCTTCAAGGCTTGAGTATTTTGGTCACCTTCTGATGTAAAGTTTAAACACTTTATGCTTTTAACCTCTCTCACAGACTCCTCATCCCCTTTTATTTTATTGATTTCCCATTAACCCTCTATCGAGTTCTCTAGATTTTGTTTGACTTTGAGTTGAACAGAACAGCTGAATAAAAATTTCCCCATTACAGCCTCTAAAGGTAGATCGTTTAGAGATACTAAGTGGGAAACAACTCTGAGGTCCTTAAAGTACTGCCTAGTAGAAAAAGTGATGTCACGGTAGCATGCCTTTGCATGGAGGTTTTGATTTCTGGAAACTGGATCTAAATCTTCCCTTTTCTAGTCATTCACTTATTTAGTCAGTAATAACTTTGAGCATTATAAGTGGTGGGCACAGTATTAGAGGCTGGGCAATGTCTGCCTCAGAAATCTTCAGCTTTGAACTTTTATGTTTCAGGTTCAGTTGTTGGTTTGGCTTTTAAGGTATCCATGTGTCATGAGCAAGTTCCAAGGTGTTAGGTTAAAGCAGTTTGAAGGACAGCTTGCTCCACTTCAATCAAAAGTTAATATCTCTCTCTCTCTCTCTCTCTGGCTTGGTTTTAATCCTAGGTCTCTTGGCCATCTGTCTTCTGGTCCTCTAGGAAGTATCTGGAGTGGGCTCCTTCTTGTGGCATGGGTCTCAAGATGGACCAGTCATTGCTTAGCCACTCCCACAGCTTCTGTGCCCTCTGTACCCCAGCACATTATGCTGACAGAATAAATTGTCAGTTGAGGGTTTTGTGGCTGGATTGTTGTCTTCGTCCCTCCATTGGAAGTCTTGCCTGGGTATAGGAGATGGTCAGCTCAGGTTCTCTATCCTTCATTACTAGTAGTCTTAGTTAGGGTCACTCTAGTAGTAATGATGCCTAACGATACTCTACTATACTTGTAGATTGGTGCCTAACGATACTCTACTATACTTGTAGATTGGTGCCTAACCTAATTAGAGAGGTTTCATCCAGCAACTGATGGAAACAGATGCAGAAACCCATGGCCAAACATTAGGCGACTCAGGGAGTCCTGCAGAAGAAGGGGAGGAAGGATTGTAGGAGCCAGTGGGATCAAGAGCCCCCACAAGAAAACCCACTGAATCAACTGACCTGAATTAGTTGGGGCTCATTGAACCTGAACTGGCAATCAAGGAGCCTACATAGGTCTAACCTAGGCCTTCTGCATATACGTTATAGTTGTGTAGCTTGATGTTTGTGTGGAAGGAGTGGGGACTGTCTCTGACTCTTTTGCCTGCTTTTGGGACCATTTTTCTCCTATTGGGTTGCTTCATCCAATCCAGTGAGGGGAGAGGCCTAAGCTTATTGCAACTTGATAGGCCATGTTTGGTTGATATCCCTGAGAGGCCTGCCCTTTCCTGAAGGGGGGGGGAGGAGTGGATGTTGAGAGAGGAGAGGAGAGGAGCTGGGGGGAACTTCAGTTGGGATGTAGCATATGAAAGAATAAATTAAGAAAATAAAACAAACAGAAGGCTAATTTCCTTTTCTTTTTTGGCCTTTCAGCAGCAGAGTGCCAAAGCAAAACTTGGTCCCATCACTCACCAATACCTAAGAAAAGTTCTGCTATAGCTAATACATCCCTAGAAATATGAATGTTCTGTAGCTACTGCCAGCTTCCAACTTTGTTTATAATTTCTGTCAGGAGGTTCAAAAGGTTTTCATATAAGTAAGACAATTACATTAATTCTGGAAGTTGGTGAGCCTTAGTTTAAGTGGGAGCATTTACCCAATTTGTTTTGAAAACCATTAAGTACACTTATGGAATATATTCTATCTATATCCTAATCCAAGGTAATCAGTGTCTACTCTCAGACTCCAAGAATAGTTGGAGACATATATAAATGGATCTATGAAGCATTATGGCACAGGGTGAAATGTGAGAAACAATGAGAAATTTTTATAAGGGGAATTTGGAAAGGAAAATTCTTGAGCCAAATCTCAAAGTGGGTCAGGAAATACCAGCTTCTATTTTAACCATGACAAAGCAATAGCTACTTGTTCTGACATAAAGACAGAAAACTGGCGATAATATGAATTAACTGGAGTGTTTTGTGTGTATGTGTGTGTGTGAATGAGTGAAGGTGCTCAGGCATGTCTGTATACTTAAGTGTAGAGGCCAGAGGCCTATGCTAGATGTCTTCTTTAATTTTAGCCCTCATCTTGTTTTGAAAAGGGGCCTGTTGCTGAGCCTGCAGCTCACCAATTTGGCTGCACTGGTGGGCTAACAAGCCCCAGTCATTTGCCCGTCTTTGCCTCCCCAGTACTGGGATGCGGGCATATGTCACACCTCACCTTTTTAGTGTGGGTACTGGGGATCAGACTCAGGTCAACATGTTCATACAACAAGCATGTTACCGACTCACCAGTCTCCCAGCTCTGAATCAACCATTATAATCATGATATAGTTTGGAGTTGGAAGGTTACCCAAAGGCCCAGGGGTTTGCTACAGGGAGGTAGTGGAACCTTTAAGATTTGAGATCAGAATCGGGTGTGACGGCACATTCAGGGAGGTAGAGGCAGGCAGATTTACAGCCTGGTCTACAAAGTGAGTCCAGGACACACACACACACACACACACACACACACACACACACACACACACACACAGAGAGAGAGAGAGAGAGAGAGAGAGAGAGAGATCTGAGGTCTGATTCTCACAGAAATTGTGGGACCCTTGCCCCTTTCATCTTGTTCCATTATGGCTATGAGGCGAGACAAAATAAATATTTCTTCCTTGCAAATTGATTTTCTCATGTCTTTTGTCATAGTGAAGGAAAGTTGTTACACACAATAGCCACATAATAGTCAGCAATAAAAATAAATGAGTTACTCAAATGTGTAACAGCACATATATCTAGTGGTGAATGCTTAATAGCAGCCTCTGTAGCCGTGAATACAAATAATCTCTGTAGTCTTTGCTATTTTCCTTACATAATTGCTTCCATCACAGCCAGTTTCAAGTTACCAATGGACATTGGATTAGGAAGAGAAGGTCAGTATATATACATATATATATATATATATGTATATATATATATTAGAGAGAGAATTAATAGTGAAATTCAGAAAAATAATTCAGAAATTATGTATGCTAAGTGTCACTTTAAATATAATTTATTTAGTTGTAAATCTATAGAACTTGAATTTAAAGAATAGCTGTCTTGTACTTTTTACATTGAAATAGATTTTTTTATACAAAATATTTTGACTATAGTTTTCTCTCCTTCAGCTCCTTCCAGATCTTCTCTATTTTCTGACAGCCTGTCTTTCTCTCTCACTCATATATAAACAGGCACCTAAAATAATAATAAAATAAAAAACAAAGCAGAACGGAGCAAAACGAACAGAAGAAAAAGACCAAAGAAAAAGCTCAACAGCAATACATAGATAGACACAGACACAGAAACTCACACACACAGAAATCCCACAAAAACACACAACTGGGGGCCATAAAATATATGCAAGAGAATAGTTATTTCTAGGAGCTTTCAAAGTTCCTGAAAATGTAATAACTTGGCTCTTGCGAACTGGTATGGGCCAGCTCTAGAAGCACACCAAATGAGCTTATGAGGAAGTACATTGAGTGAAAATGAAAGCCAGCCAGTAAAAAGTACTGTGGGAACCAATGTACGCGACTCTCACATAATCTATAATGACAGAAATGCGGAAATGCCCGTTTGTCGGCTTCTGATAGATGAAAACAAACAGAATAGAACAGCGGGAAAACTTCTGTGACATTGAAAAAGTTCTATATCCTAATAAGATGTATTTTTAAAATTTATTTTGTGTTCCTGTGTATATATATATATATATAGTGTATTATATACATTTGTGAACATGTGTGTGCGTGTACATGTGTGTGCATGTGGAGGCCAAAGGCAGATGTCGTGTGTCTTCCTTCATTGTTTTCCATTTTATGTTTTGGGACAGGAGTCTCTTAGTGAACTGAGAGCATGCCAGTTGGTTAGATTGGCAGCCAGGGAGCTCTGGAGATCTGGGTCCACCCTTCCCCCCACCCCTGGGATTGCAAGCACGCTCCAGGCCACTTAGCCTTTACACGGGCACTGGGGACACAGACTCAGCCCCTCATGCTTCTTTGGCTGACTCTGTACTGTCTGAACCATCTCCCTCCTTCTTTTCCTACTTTAATCATATTTTCTTTAATTGTACTCAAGAAGTCATTTCATTTGCCACATAATATGCATCTGAATAAAGAAGAGTAAAATAAACTAAGTAATACCCACAAAACCTAAGAAAACGGGACCAGGACATGTGTGCAGTGTGCACAGGTGTGCACGTGCATGCACGCACACAAACACACACACAGAGCCTATAGTATGAGGCAGAACAAAAGGGACCATCATGAACAAGAAACACAGAGGAATGACAAATACTTGGTATGTTTAGAAATCCTGTTGGTTCTATATTTTGACAGAATAAAGTCATAACGATAAGGTGGCTATAAGCTTATAGTCATGTAAGACTGGTTCCCTGGTTTCTAAGCCTAAATAATCATCTTCTGGAAAGGGCCAAACAGGATGCTATTTGTGTTTTGTTGGCCAAATATAGACACCATTATATATTCTTTTCCTTATACTTTGTTTTCCACATCTCTCTAAAAATACACAAATTATTATTAGCTCAAGGCCTGCATAAAAACAGTGGGCTACATGAACTCAGTGGCTGGCTCTTTGATCACCTCCCACTGAGGGGGGAGCAGCCTTACCAGGCCACAGAGGACAATGCAGCCAGTCCTGATGAGACCTGATAGACTAGGGTCAGATGGAAGGGGAGGAGGACCTCCCCTATCAGTGGACTTGGAGAGGGGCCTGGGAGGAAAGGAAGGAGGGAGGGTAGGATTGGGAGGGAATGAGGGAGGGGGCTATAGGTGGGATACAAAGTGGACAAACTGTAATTAATATTAAAAAATTAAAAAACAAAACAAAACTGTGGGCTAGGTTTGTCCTGCAGGCCGCAGTCTGACATATTAAGGACTATGGGTACATAGAACAATTCTCTCCATGCAAAATTGCTACACAGCCACACGGTTGCAGTGCTTTGGGGAGCGCATAGATGAGAGTGATGAAGTCACTTTGGGGGAGGTCTTCTCAGAGGAGGGAGGACTTACGGCATTTTAGAAGATGAAAGACAGCAAGGAGATGAGCAGGTTACACAGGGGTTTCTATCAAGACTGGGGCTGTACCCTTTTGTAATCTCAGGATGCGGAGTGATGTTTTCTGGCTCTGAGTTTCTTCATCTTTAGGGTGGGTAATGTAGCACCTATCCTTTCTCAGCAAGAGTGCAGTGCAGTGGGAGTTAAAAAAAATCCCACTTGAAAGAGGATTAAGGGCTTTAAAAAGGCAGCTGTTATGTAAGACTCCTCACTGGCTGTGAGCTGGGGTGACTCATGCCACCTATGCGTGCTGTAATGACTGGGCTTGTTCCTGAGTGTCTGCAGGCAGCACTCAGCCCTCAAGTGGGTACAGGTGAGTCAGGAGCGGATTTTGACATCTCTTTGTTGGCTGTTATGTGATCCATCTGCATATTTATCTAAAACTAAATGTCTTCCTATTCCTGCTCCTTTGGCATATAAATCAGATGACTATTTTTCTTTTCTTTGAAAATTTCATATGTGCTTAAAATGTATCTTGATCATATCCACCTCCTACTTCCTCCTTCTAACTTTCCCTGCTCCTTTAGGACATTACCCCACAACTTCATGTCCTTTACTGTTTAAAAAAAGATAACATACTGAGTTCAATTTGAGCTGCCCATGCACAAATGACCGTGGGGTTATCCATTGGGGTGGGAGCAACCTATCAATGGCTAACCATCCCCCAAAGTGATCTCCTTTAACATCTATTAACTGCTGATAGCTCCTTCACTAAGGGTAGAGTATCAGGAGTCACACCCTCTTCCATGCTGGAATTTAAGAATGTATTTCTTTTTATATAATGATACCATTTCCTCCTCTTTCCTTCCCCCAAACCCTCCCACAAACTCCTACTTACTCTTCCTCCAATTCATGGCCTCTTTTTTTCTTTATTAATTATGACACACATATCTGTATAACATGTGTATTAGCATATATATTTCTAGATATATAGGGACAACCTGTTTAGTCTGTATAATGTTATTTGTTTTCATGGCGGACCACTTGATAGTAAATAACCGATTGCTGTGCTCTTCCCTAGGAAAGACGATTTCTCACACTCTCGGCATTACTCAGTTCTTTGTGTACAGTTGAGGTCTCCTGGGATTTTTTTTCCCTTGTTCTCTTTAGCATGTTTCTTTTGGTTGTCCTTGTTCAGCTCATGTTTAGGCAGTCATGTTGGTAAGACTTTATGGGTGTAGTTTCTGACATTCCTCAGAGGCACAATCTCATAGTAAACTCTCTACTTCTCCAGCTCTTAACAGGCCGTTGTGCCTTCTTCTACAATTATCTCAGGGCTTTAGATCATCGTGTTTTTTTTTTTTTCAGCAAAACTATTTTTCTTTATGTGTGTATGTCTTTATATGTGCATATACACGTGAATGCAGGTATCTGTAGATGCCAGAAGAATGTGTCAGATCCTCTGGAGCAGGAGTTATGGGCACTTGTGAGAACTAGGAACCACATTCAGGTCCTCTGCAAGAGCAGTGAGATTCCTTAACAACTGAACCATCTTTTCAGTTGGAATTTTACCTGAACTTTATCTCCTGTACGTAACCAGAGATGCTACTTGGTGTTTCTAATGGTCTTCTCTCTTTCCACCTACTGTCATTTCAGGATGCCTGGTATTCCAAAGCAGTGATTTTGTTGCTTCTTTAGTATGATAAGGGCTTTATTGGGAGCAGGAGGTGAGTGAGACACCTTGACCTGATTGGCAACCATAGAAAGGACTTTGTGTGTTAGCTCCTGGAAATAATGAGAGTGAGGACACTGGCCTCCACACAGTGGACTTTCGGGGCCCAAAGTCTCAGTGCCTTTTGGTGGTTCTGTTTCCTTGTGTGTGACATGAAGAAAATGATACCACCTAACAGTTCCCATTAAGATGTAATACACTGCCCTATCAGGAACATAGTGCAGTGCCAGTCTGGCTAACAAATGACAGCCGTTGTTTTTCTTTTTTTAATGAAGACCAAGTGGAATAGAGGGTGAATTTTAGAGATGAAGCTAAGAGAAGGAAGAAAGAAAAGTTGAGATAGAACTAAATAAAAACATACACGTTACAGCGTCTTGTTTTTATTTTTACTTTCACTGGCTGGATCCTGTTGTAGCATCTTTGGCACACTGAACCAATGCTTCAATCTAGAATGAGAGATGATTCCTTCAGCTGCTCTAGACTACTGTGCAATAAAGGCTTCACAATGGTGACGGCAGGAGCCTCCTCCATCTGGCAGTAATGACTGACTTTCCATTCCCTAGGTAGGGACAGGGGATATTCTTCAGTTTTTGGCATTAGCACAGGGATACGGAGTGTGGTGTTTGAATGAGAATGTCTCCACAGACTCATAGACTTGAACACTTGGTCTCCAGGGAGTGGCACTATTAGGAGGTGTGACCTTGTTGGATTAAGTGTGGCTTCCTTAGAGGAAGTGTGTCACTGTGTGTGTTGGGGTGGGGGTGGGGGGACCAGGAGGTGACGGTGTGTGGTTGAGGTTTCAGATGCTCAATCCAGGCTCAGTCTCTCTGTGTACCTGCTGCCTGGGCATCCAGATGTAGAACTCTCAGTTACTCTCAAATACTATATCGGCTTATCACTATATTCCCCACCATGATGATAATGGACCAAACCTCTCACCTGTAAGCCAGCCCCGGTTAAATGCTTTCCTTTATTAGAGTTGCTGTGGTCATGGTATGGTGTCTCTTAAAAGATCATGATGAGTGCTCGCTTCGGTAGCACATATACTAAAATTGGAACAATACAGAGAAGATTAGCATGGCCCCTGCACAAGGATGACACACAAATTCGTGAAGCGTTCCATATTTTTCAAACTGAGCAGGGCACAGGGGTCTTGTATGAGA
>JAQQSO010005577.1:0-11931 GCA_028658305.1 Pachyuromys duprasi
CCTGTTGGTGGACTTGGAGGGGGCAGGGAAGAAGGAGATGAGGGAGGGAGTGGGAAGGTGGGAGGGAATGGGGGAGGGGGCTACGCCTGGGATTCAAAGTACCTAACCTGTGACTTAGATAAAAATAAATAAATTAAAAAAAAACAATTTATTCACTTTGTATCCCAGTAGTAGCCCTTCCTTCATCTCCTCCCATTCTACCCTCTCTGCTTCTTCTCCGCCTATGTCTCTTGCCTATTCCACTGATAGGGTAGTTCCTCCACCCCTAGTATCTCACCCTAGACTATCAGGTCTCATCTGGGTGGATCCTTTTTCTCTGTGGTCTGTTAATGCCCCCTCAGAAGGAGAGGTGATCAAAGAGCAGGTAACCAAGTTCATGCCAGTGACTTCCCCTGCTCCTCTGCCTAAGGAACCCACATGGAGATTGAGCTGCCCATGGGCTACATTTGAGCACAGGGACTAGATCCTCTCCATGCAGTGTCATTTGCTGAACCATCAGTTTCTGCAAGATCCCCTGAGTACAAATATTTTGGTTCTGTTGGTCTTTCTGTGAAGCTCTTTTCACCTCCATCTCTTTCTATCTTCCCCTCCTTCCATAAGATTCCCTGCACTCTGCCCAAAGTTTGGATGTGAATCTCTGCATCTGCTTCAATCACCTGTTTTTTGGAGTCCTTTAGAGGAAAACTGTGAAAGGCTCCCATGCTGTTCAATCTCTTCTATGTCTTCCGGTGTTTATCCTCTTTTCCCTTCTGAAAAAGAATTAAGCATCTTCTCTACAGTTCTCTTTGTTGTTTAGCATCTTCAGGTCTGTAGATTTTAATATGTTTATTCTATATTATATATCTAGTATCTACTTATTAGTGAGTATATACCATGTGTATCTTTCTGCTTCTGGATTACCTAACTCTAGACGATCATTTCTAGTTCCATCCATTTGGTTGCAAATTTCATGATTTCTTTTTTTTTTTAATTGCTGAGTAGTATTGCATTTGCAAATGTACCACATTTTCTGCATCTATTCTTCAATTGAGGTGCATCTAGGTTGTTTCCAGATTCTGATTTTTTAAGAATAAAGCTGCTATGAACATATTTCAGCAAACATCCTTGTGTGTTTGAGCATCTTTTGGATATATGCCCAAGAGTTGTATAGCTGGATCTTGAAGTAGCACTATTCCTAATTTTCTTAGAAAGTGCCACATTGATTTCTCCTTTCTCCACAACTTCTCTACCATAAATCATCCCTTGAGTTTTTTGATCTTAGCCAATCTGATGGTTGGGAGGTGGAATTTCTGGGTCATTTTGATTTGTATTTCAGAGATGACTAAGGATTTTGAATATTTCTTTCAGTGTTTGGTACCATTTGCTATTCCTCTGTTGAGAATTCTCTGTTTAGCTCTGTACCCATTTTCTAATTGAATTACTTGGGTTTTTTAGTGTTTAACTTTTTGAATTCTTTATATGTTTTTGATGTTAGCCTTATGTCAGATATAGGGTTGGTGAAGATCCTTTCCCATCTGTAGACTTTTGTTCTGATGTCAAAATCCTTTCCTTACAGAAGCTTTTCAGTTTCATGAGGTCCCATTTATTGATTGTTTATCTTAGAGCTTGTGCTGTTGTTTTTCTTTTCAGGATGTTGTCTCCTGTGCTAATGAGTTCAAGGCACTTCCTTAACTTTTCTTCTAACAGATTTAGTGTGTCTGCTTTTATTTTGAGGTCTTTGATACACTTGGACTTTATTTTTGTGAAGTATGATAAATATGAGCCTATTTGCGTTTTTATACATGTAGATATCCAGTTAGACCAGCACCATTTTTTGAAGATGCTACATTTTTTCCAGTGTAGAGATACTGAGACTTGTAACCAAACTTTGGTCCGAGTGCAGGAAACCTTATAGAAGAAGAGGTAGATAGAAAGACCTGGAGTGGAAAGGAACTCCACAAGGAGACCAACAGAGACAAAAATCCTGGGTCCAGTTGAGCCTGCAGAGATCGATACTCCAATGAAGGCCCATGCATGGAGAGGACCTAGACTTCCTGTTCAGAGGAAACCCAGGCTGGTCAGTTTCCAAGTGTGTTCCCTACTAATGGGAGCAAGTGCTGTCTCTGAAATGAACTCAGTGGCTGCCTCTTTGCTCACCTCCCGCTGGGGAGTTCAGCTTTGCCATGCCACAGAAGAAGATGAAGCACCCAGCCAGCCCTGATGAGACATGATAGACTAGAGTCTGATAGAATGGGAGAAGGTCCTCCCCCATCAGTAGACTAGGAAAAGGGCATAGCGGGAGAAGAGTGAACATGGGAATGGGAGAATATGATGGACAAGGCTACAGCCCAGATACAAAGTGAATAAATTGTAATTAATTAATTAATAATTTAAAATTTCATGGCCCCTTTTTTCATTAAGGGGTACTACATCCATATATGTATACATTATGCATTATATATATATATATATATATACATATATGTAGGTATACATATATCCTTCTTAATATAACCTGCTCAGTCTGTATAATGTTATTTGCATGTATATGTTTTCAAGCTGACCATTTGCTATTGGAAAACCGATTGGTCTGCTTTTCTTTTGGGAAAAATATTTATCCTATTCTCAACATCACTTAGTTGGCTGCAGGTCCTATATATGTCTTTGGCCTTCTTATCTTTTCCTCATCTATATTGTCATATCTATCACTGTAGTTTTTTTCATCTCATGTTTAGACAGTCATGCTGTTTAGACTTTATTGGGTTTAGCTTCTGACATTACTAGGAGACACAATATCACACTGAACTCTCTAACCCTCTGGATTTTTAAACCTTAGAATTTTTTTCCCAGTCTCCCACAATGTTTACTGAGCCTTAAATGTGGAAATTTTGTAGGTGTATCTTTTGAGAACAACACTTACTATCACATAAGGACAAATATTTAGAGGGATTGTGTTAGTCTAGAAAAATAGCTGGTATTGGTTCTCTACCAAGTTCTTTGATCTTAGTAGTCCTCAGTGGTTAGCTAGGTTTCCAATATCAGGTGTTATTTTCTCCTTGTTGAAGTAGTCCAAGATACAATTAGAGAGTTGTTGTTTACTTCCAAAGTATGCTTGCCAACACTACACCCTAAATGTTATCAATCCATTCTGTTGGAAATTGCTGTTCATAGGCGTAATAGTTCAGTAGTATTGTTTATTGTTTCCCTTCTTTGGAAGCTTTCATGACAGATTCTGGTACTGTGAGTATTAGTCTGCAGAGATGAGGTATTCATATCAATCAGTTATGGCTCATAAACTCCTGGGCAAGCCTCAGAATTGTATAGTATCTTCAGCAAAAGGGACTTACTTCCCATCTTTTGAATGCAACCAAGGGAAATAGAAATAGTCACTTTGTTTTGTGAGTCTCTTTGAAAACCCAATCAATAATTCAAAGAAAGGCTTAATTATGTCTGGTCTTGTAGTTTTGTTTTGTTGGTCTTTGGCTCTTGGAGGGCAAATTGTCAGACACGATGAGAAAATTTCATTTAACCTATGTAGGTATGTTTATGTACCTAATCAGATTTTTACTGCTATTTTATTTTCCTCCAACCTTCTTCTGTAGTTATTAGCCTCTACCTGTCTTCTTATACTCCCGCCCCCATTTGTCACATTTTCTAATCATATGAGATCACTGGAGAGGTGAATATGAGGATAATTGGTTCTCTGCATTTTTTATATCTTTAAATTTTGTAGTACATATTTATAAATTCAAGAGAAATATATCTAGGAGGCAAAGTTTAAGACTTAAAATATTATAAGGTTGTTTATTATGTCCCAGTTTATTGATGCACGATATAGACAGAATTTTATTTGAGAAATTATTTTCTTTAACTGTTTTCAGAATGTGTTTTCAGCTGTTTTATCTTCTTTGCTTGTTCCATCTCAATGTGAATTACATAATTTGTAGGCTTCATTGTAATTGTTAGGCAGCTTGGGAAAATTAAAGCAAGCATATATAGAGAGAAATGAAGAAAAGACAGACAGAATTGAGCTCCTTAATCACATTAACTATGCTTCTGGCTACATTTTTACTGAGTCTAACTTAATTTTAGGCTATTTTTTTATTTAGTGAGATAATTAATTGGGTTATTGCTTTAGTTCATTTAAATGAGGATTTCTTTCTTAGAATTCTGAAGCATTCTAACTTCAAATTTTCTCTTTAATCTTGGTATTCAAACTTTTCAATATTCTATAAACCCATAGGCCATGATGCCTAAATTTCAATTTTACTTTAGAAATTTATATTTGTAGCATGTGGGAAATTAATTCAACAGATAATTGCTAGTACTTTTCCTTTGTATGGTCATTCTAGAGCATAACTGAAAAAAGACTTATGGACATTCTAGAATAAGAATTTTTAAATGACACCTAGAAGATTTGTGGTTCAACTTCTTCATCTTTGTCTTTTTTTTCTCCTCCTTTGAAAAAAATTGTACCAAGAACTGTAATTATGTAAAGCCTCTTCATTTTTCCTGAAAGTCAAACTAAACATATTTTTATTTTCTTGTTATCATCAGAATATTCATAGCATGATTATGATGAGACCATAATTTTTATTAATTAATGTTTATTTACTTTACATCCTAGTGGGATATTCCCCTCCTTCCTCTCCCACCAGTACTTCTCTCTCACCTTATCTTCTCCTTTGACCCTTCCATTTCTTTTCAGAGATTTGCTTCCTAAGGGTGTAAACCCACATTGGCATATCAAGTAGGACTGGCCCATTTTCTTCCAATGAGTTTAGACAAAGCTGTCTAGCTAAGAAAAGGAGATCCAAAGGCACACACAGTGAGAAGCAGCCCTTACTCCTGCTTTCAGAGGTCCCATATTACTAAGCTGTAATATGTTACATATGTATGTGGAGAGGTGCTAGAACCATTCCATGGATGCCTTCTGGTTGGTGGATCAGTCTCTGTGGGCCCCTATGGCTCCAGGTTATTTGACTTTGTAGGTTTTCTTTGTGGTGTTCTTGACCTATCTGGCTCTTTCAGTCCTGCCTCTCTCTCTTCAATAAGATTCTCCAAACTCCTCCTATTGTTTGGCTCTGTGGGTTTTCATCTGTTTTAATTAACTGCTATATGTAGCTGCACAGATGACTGTTACGCTATCCTTTTATCTGCAAGTAGAGCAGAATATTTTTAGTAGTGTGAGGGGTACACTCTCTCTCATGGCATGTGACTCAAGTTGGGACAGTCATTGATTGGCTTGATCAAAGGTTTTTTGTGTTCATTGGTGTACCCTTTATACAACTGGTAGTCCCTCCTGGCTTCAGGAGTTGGCCACTTCAGGCTCCATTTCCCCAGCTGCTAGGATTCTCAGGTAGGGTCACTACCATAGAATCCCTGGAACACATTTCTCCCAACAGATGCAACTCCACTGATTTAAGTTCTCTCTCCTAGCCCTCTCCCCCATTCCCACATCTGATCCCAACCCCAGTTCCCCTCCTCACACAGAATGGTAAATAAAAGAGACATCTGTAGTAGAGGAAGGAGGGGAATTGGGTGAGATTTAAGTGTCAGAGGGCCATGAACTTCAAAAACAAATGATCATAAGCTATCTTGGTCTGAAATTCTTTTTCTTTGTTGGGTCTTTGTGAGGTGTAGGTATGAAGGAGTCTGTGGCCTCATAGAATGAGGTTGGTAAAGTTCTTTCTGTTTCTATTTTGTGGAATATTTTGAAGGATACTAGTGTTAGCTCTTCTTTGAAGCTCTGGTAGAATTCTGCCTTGAAACTCTTTGGCCCTGGGCTTATTTTCATGGGAGACTTTTTATATGTTTTTTTTCAGTTTTTAATTTTTTTCTTACAATTTATTCCCATTGTATTCTAGCTGCAGCCATCTACCTTGGTCCCTCTGAATCCTGCCCTAGCGCCCTCATCTCCTTCCATACCCCTCCCCACAGCCCACTGATAGGGGAGTTCTACTTAGCATAGCAGGTCTCAACAGGACTGTCTGCATAGTATTCCTCTGTAGTATGTTGAGGCCACCCTCCCCCACCAGTCACAGGGATGTGATCAAAGAGCCAGCCAATGAGTTCATGTCCGAGACAGCTCCTGTTACCCTTACTAGGCAACCCACTTGGACACTGAGCTGCCATAGGCTACATCTGAAAAAGGGATCTTGGTTATCTCCATGCATGGTCCTTGCTTGGAAGATCAACCTCAGAAAAGACCCTTGTGCCCTGATGTGTTGGTTCTGTTGCTCTACTTGTAGAGCTCCTGTCCCTTCCAGATCTTTCTATCTCCCGCTTTTTTCATAAGATTCCCTGCACTCTTGCCAAACTTTGGCTAATAGTCTCAGCATCTGCTTTAATACCCTTTTGGGTAGAATCTTTCAGAGGCTCTCTGTGGAAGGCTCCTGTCTTCTTCCTTACTTTCCCTTTTCCAATGTTTGTCCCATTGAGTATTGGTCACCTTATTCAGGGTCCTCCTTCTTGCTTACCTTCTATATTTGTACAGATTTTAGTATGAATATCCCATGTTATATGTGAAATATCCACATATAAGTGAGTATATACCATGTGTGTCTTTCTGATTCTGGGTACATCACTCATGATGATCTTTTCTAGTTCCCACCATTTGCCTTCAAGTTTCATAATTTCCTTGTTTTTAATTGCTGAGTGGGATTCCATCATGTAAATGTACCAAAATTTCTGTATCCATTCCTCAATTGGGGGACATCAGGGTTGTTTCCAGATTCTGGCTATTATGAATAAAACTGCTGTGATCATGGTTGAGCAAATGTCCTTGATGTATACTTGAGCATATTTTGGATACATGCCTAAGAGTGGTATAGCTTGATCTTGAGATAGTACTATTTCTAATGTTCTGAGAAAGCACCAGATTGGTTTCCATAATGGTTATAAAAGTTTATATTCCCCCGAGCAATGGAGTAGGGTTCTCCATTCTCCACATCCTCTCCAGTATGTGTTGTCATATGAGTTTTTGATCTTGGGTGTAAGGTGAAATTTCTTTCTCAGCCCTTTTATCTTTTGTACACAGGAGGGCTACTTTGTTTATTGCATTAACTTTGTTTCCAGGCATTTTGCTGAAGGTGTTTATCAGCTGTAGGAATTCCCTGATAGAATTTTTGTGGTCACTTAGATATACTGTCATATCATCTGCAAATAGTGATACTTTGACTTCTTTCTTTTCAATTTGTATTCTCTTGATCTCATTTAATAGTCTTATTGTTCTAGCAAGGACTTCAAGAACTATGTTGAAGAGATATAGAGTGGGCAGTCTTGCCTTATCCCTGATTTCAGTGGGACTTATTTAAGTTTCTCTCTGTTTAGTTTGATGTTGGCTATAGGCTTACTGTATATTGCCTTTACTGTGTTTAGATAAGTGTCTTGTATATCTGCTTTCTCCAGGAAACTAAATATAAATGAGTACTGGATTTTATCAAATAATTTTTCAGCATCTAAGGAGATGATCATGTTTTTGTTCTTTTTCTTTCAGTTGTTTACATGGAGGATTACATTGATGTACTTCTGTATAATGAACCACCCATGCATACCTGGTATGAAGTCTACTTGGCCATAATGGATATTATCTTTGATATGTTCTTGTATTGGGTTTGTGATCATTTTGTTGAGTATATTTCCTTCAATGTTCATAAGAGCCTGATTTTCTCTTTCTTTATTGGGACTTTGTGAGGTTTAGGTATCAAGGTGACGGTGGTGTAGAATTAGTTTGGTAATATTCCTTCTGTTTCTATTTTGTGGAATAGTTTTAAGAATATTGTTGTTAGCTCTTGTTTGAATGTCTGGTAGAATTCTGCATTGAAATCATTTGGCTCTGGGCTTTACTTTTTTTTTTTTTTTTTTGGAACCTATTGATGACAGCTTCTATTTCCTTAGGGAATATAGGTCTATTCAATTTATTTACCTGGTCTTGATTCAGCTTTGGTAAGTGGAATCAATAAAAATATTTTCAGTTTCATTTAGATTTTCAAATTTTGTGGTGTTATAGGCTTTTGAGTTAAAACCTAATGATTGTTTGGATTTCCTCAGTGTCTATAGTTATGTCCCCATTTTCATTTCTTATATTCTTGACTTGGAGAATGTGTCTCTGCCTTTTTGTTAGTTTTGCTAAGGGTTTGTCTATTTTGTTAATTTTCTCAAAGAATCAGTTCTTGGTTTCATTGATTCTTTGAACTGTTCTCTTTGTTTATAGTTTAATAATTTCAGCCTGGTGTTTGAATATTTCCACACTCCTCTTGTGTACGTCTGCTTCTTTTTTTTCTAGTGATTTTAGGTGAGATGTTAAGTTGCTTGTATGAGATGTTTTGAATTTATTTTTGTGGGCACTTAGAGTTATGAAATTTCCTCTTAGCATTGCTTTCATTGTGTCTCATAAGTTTTGGTACATTCTGCCCTCATTTTTATTCATTTTAGAAAATCTTTAATTTCTTTCTTTATTTCTTCCCTGACCCAGCTGTCACTGAGTAGAGAGTTGTTCAGTTTCCATGTGTGTGTAGGCTTTTTGCTTTTTCTGTTGTTCTTGAGGTTCAACGTTATTCCATGTTTGTCTGATAGGCTACAAGGAATTATTTCAATCTTCTTCTGTCTGTGGATGCTTGCTTTGTGTTCAATTATACCACCTACTTTGGAGAAGGTTCTATGAAATGCTGAGAAGAAGGTAATTTCTTTGGTGTTTGGGTGAAAGGTTCTGTAGATGACTGTTAGGTCTATTTGATTCATGACCTCTGTTAGAGTCATTGTTTTTTGTGTAATTTCTCTTTTTGCTAACCTGTCTCCCACTATTAATGTGTGGGGATCTATGTGTGGTTTAAGATTTATTAATATTTCTTTTACAAATGTGGATGCCCTTGTATTTGGGGCATAGACGTTCAGAATTGTGATGTCTTCTGGGTGAAATTCTCCTTTGATGAGTATCTCTAACTCTCGTATTCTGTTTGTTGTAATTACCTCTGTAGTTCCCGTTTTTTCCTTAAGTTCTTCCTCTATATGATTTCCTCTAATTGTGCTTTCTTTAATTTTTCCAATTCTATCTTCTGATCTTGAACCATTTTGTTAATTTCCTGCTTTTCCTTCAATTCCTATATTTGCCTGCTTTTCCTTCAATTCCTTTACCTGTTTTTTTGAACATCTCTCTGTTTCTTTTATTTCTTTCAGTGATTTCATTATTTCCTCTCTGAAGGTCACACACTATTTCATTGCATCTTCCTATATTAAGGATGGTCATAATTTATTTGACTTTCTTTAAGCATTTTTCTTTGCTTCCTCCATTATCCTCCTCATAAGCATAGATGTAAGGTCATCTTCTTGAATTTCACTTATGTTAAGGATGTCCAGGGCTACTTGCCCTTGGATAACTGTGTTTTGGAGATGCCATATTGCTTTGGCTTTTGTTGGTTGTGCTTTTATGATGGCCTTTACCCATCTGGCTATCTCAGGTATTGTCTGTTAGTTTCTGGTGCTTCCTGGAATCCTGGGGTGGGGAGAATCCCCTTGGCAGGAAGATTATTTTTCCTGAAGGAGGCCTCTTCTGCTTTTGGGGTATGGTCACTGAATGGCTGGTGCTTCTCATGGAATTGCCACATCTCAGCTCAGGTGTATGGACCTTTGGGGTAACTGAGGTCATTGATAATCAGTGAGGCTCTCTTCTCACCAGAAGAAGTCCTGGTGGCAGCTGCCCTGTCACTGAGTTTCTTGCTCTGAATTTAGTGAGCTGCTTCTGCTGTTCTTACTCTGTGTTTGCTGGGCACAACCCTCCTGATCAACCAGGGAGCCCTGAGGTTTGGTCAGTTTAGCTGGGGAGACAAGTAATGCTTTTGAGCAGTTTCTGGAGGATGATTCCATGGTTCCCAGGCTTCAGTAGGTCTGAGGTTAGAGCTCTGTGCCCAAGTACCCAAGTGGTAATCAGTGGCTGGTGAGGGTAGCACTCAGGCATGGGACAGGAGTCTAGAGCCTGGAGCCTGAGGGAATCCACGATCTTTTCTGGGGATTAGCTGAGTTTCCTGCAATTGGGCCTGATATTTTCCCCATGGTGGGGTTTCTTCCACAGAACAAATCCCAGAATGTGCTGATTTGGGATCCTCAGTTCAGTCTGGGATGGTAAGCAGGGCATGCAGGCACAGACAAGTGGCTCTGTGCTAGAGAATGGGTGCTTGAAGGAACCCTGGAACTTTTCTTGTAAACTTTTCTTGGGTCATAGGGTATGGAGGGTGTTGGGTTAGGTTCCCTGACATCGGACTAGAGTGTTCACTCACATGGGGTTTTCTCCAGACAGGGAAGCCCAGTATGGTGTTTTGGGCCACATAGTTCTGTCTGGGACTGTGATTTGGGAGTGCAGGTGAGTGTCTCTTTGCTGGTGAATGGGAACCTTCAGACACCTGGGATCTTTTCCTGAGAACATTTTTGTTTTTGTTGTTTGTGGGGAGGGGGGATGTTGGCTGAGTGGCCTGAGGTCAGACCTGATGTTTCCCTGTGAGGTTTCTTCCCAACAGGAAAACCCAGTTTCTGGTGTTCCAGAGCCCACAGTTCAGTCTGGAATCAGAGCAAGCAGGCTTATGGCTCTGGGCTGACAGTAAAAGGGTGCCTGTGGGGACCCTGGAACTCTTCAGGGGTTTACTTGGATGACCAGTGAATGACCAGATTGCTTCCCACACCTTGGTGTTTCCTCTTATATGAGAAAAACAATCACTGGTATTTTAAGCCCCAGAGTTCAGTATGTTGGTCACTATGTATTCACTGCTGTCCTGTTTGTCAGACACAGTGTCCTCTCAGAGCCACCATCTTGAATTCTCTTGGATGGGAGATTTTGATGACAGCTTCTATTTCCTTAGGGGATTTAGGACTAATTTATTTATCTTATCTTGATTCAGCTTTGGTACATGGAATCTCTCAAGAATATTGTACATTTCATTTACATTTTCAAATTTCGTGCTGTGTAGGCTTTTGAAGTAGGACCTAATGATTCCTTGTGTTTCCTCAGGTCTGTTGTTATGTCCCCATTTTCATTTCTGATTATGTTTATTTAGGCAGTGTCCCTTGGCCTTTTAGTTAGTTTGGCTAAGTTTTTGTCTATCTTTTTTATTTTCTCTAAGAACCCGCACTTGGTTTCTCAACCAAGAATCATGCATTGAGAGGACCTAGAAACCTTGTATAGAGGAATTCCATATGCTGGTCAGTATCCAAGTGGATTCCCTAGTAAGGGGTGCAGGGGCTGTCTCTGACATGAAGTCAGTAGACAGCTCTTTAATCACCTCCCTCTGGGGATACAGCCTTGCCAGGCTACAGAGGAATATGATGCACCCAGCCTTGATGAGAACTGGTAGGCTAGGGTCAGATAGAAGGGGAGAAGGTCCTCTCCTGTGAGGGGACTAGGAAAAGGGCATATGGGGAGAAGGGCATAAGGTTGGGTGGGACTAAGAGCAGATGACAGAGGGGGCTACAGAGTGGATACAAAGTGAATAAATCGTAATTAATTAATAATTAATTAAATTTTAAAATAAAATAATAACAAACTGAATTTTTTAATTTATTTATTTTTATATCAATCACAGGTTAGGTACTTTGAATCCCAGGCATAGCCCCCTCCCTCATTCCCTCCTACCCTCCCACTCCCTTTCTCATCTCCCTCCTCCCTGCCCCCTCCAAGTCCACCAACAGGGGAGGACCTCCTCCCCTTCTATCCAACCCCAGCTTATCCTGTCTCCTCAGGGCTGGCTGCAATGCCCTCCCCTGGGATCTAGCCAGTCTGTCACTCCCCAGCTTGTATGGGGGGGGGGGAGGGGATGTCAAAGAGTCAGCCATCAAGATCTTGACTAAAACAGTCCCTGTTTCCCTCACTAGGGTCTTCAGTCCAACACCGAGCTATCATGAGCCCCATCTGTGCAGGGGTTCCAGGCCACATCCACACATGGTCCTTGATTATAGAAACCGTCT
>JAQQSO010005578.1:0-11931 GCA_028658305.1 Pachyuromys duprasi
AGATATAGGAATCATTTGTTAAAATTTTGTAACAAATAAGTGTATATACCAAAAAATTCACAAAAGACTAGTTCCCTCTTGAAGCAGAGCACATAGCACTTGAGACTGGGACAGATGAAATCACTGGCTGTGATTGTAATCCACTCACTGATCTAGAGGGAGAAAGGACTTACATGCAGTGGAGATTTTCAGTTTGAGTATTAACATTTCCAAAGTTTGGTAACATCATCTTTTAAATGTATGCAAATCATGTAAACAAGAGGTACAATTTAAAGTGATCTACCTGAAAAAATCCATGTCATGCAAAGACAGCAGTCACCAAGATATTTTTTCTCACAGACAGAGCCCAGCACTCAGTTGAAGGAACAGTGATGTGTACTCAACTTATTATTTTTCACCTTGAGTCAACCAAATTTAATAGAAAAACTCTAAAGAGAAGACTGTTACATAAAAGTATCAAGAATGTTTTACTTCTAGCCAATAGTACAATTGCAGAAAAGAGAAAGGAAAATGTCACTACCATCTTTTTGTGGATACCCAAACCACCTACAACAGCACAACCTTTGTCAAAGGATATTCTTCCATCTCCATCCTTATCTGCATTTATAATTGTTTGGTCTACAATCTGCTGTAACTGTGTATCTTTAAGACTGTTGCCCATCATCATATTCAACACCTGGAAGAGTTCCCCATTGGAAATATAGCCATCTTTATCCATGTCATAGGTAATGGAAAGCAACCCTCAACCTTGGTTCCTTATAGCCTTTGACATGGTACTGAGAGATTCCTTAAAAGAATTCTCTAACGTCTACTTCTCCATCTCCATACTTCTCTATCTGTGTCAAATATGTTTATTTCCCACTTTACTAAAGGATTCTGATGTACCTCAGGCAGAGACATGAACTCTTCCCATCTCAAAGAACCGGAATTTTCAAATAAAGTTTCTTGGATCTCTTTCCAGCCTTTTAATTTCATCAGCATCAAAGAGTGAGCGAGCACATTTCCAAAGGGCAACTTGCCTCATTTCCCATCTTGCTTGGCGGGCAGTGCTGGTGCAGCCACAGCATCTTGCTGTCCTGAGAGAAGAGGGCAGGGTCCCTGTGGGAGATGCTTCAGCTGGAGGGAGGGTTGCAAACTCGAACTCATGGGCAGCCCTGACTTGCTACATTGGCTTGCGCTGACTGCAACCTCAAAGCCACCTTGTTTTGTTTTTTGAATTTGCAGTTACTTTCTATTCTGATATTTGTTGTGTCATTTTCTTTCGCTGTTTCTTAGTTTAAATTTTGGACTGCTGTCTTGTGTACTTTTTTTTTTTAGCATTTTCCCTTTTTGAATGATAAAAATTTCTCCCTCTGTAACACTGAGCCAAATCACTGGTAGTGATTTCACTACCATTACTATCTATGTATCTAAAATTTTCTCTTGTGAGTTCTATGATTTATGAGTTCTGTAATGTTCTGACAGCAATTCAAATAAATATTATTTCTAAAAATAAATCAGTTTCTTAGGATTTTCTAACAGTATCTGTCCTCTGAATAGGACTTCTGAATTGAAGTTTATCATTTACATAAATCTATGTTAATTTTTTTAAAAAACATGCATGCTTGGTAAAAAAAAAACATATATTCTAATCTAACACAGATGAATTCTATATATGTGCATTAAATCGCTCTTACTGGTTAGTATTCAGTATTTCCCTTATTTTGCTGATACATATCTCTCTTTGGCTGTCAAGTAACTCAAGAGTGGATGGATATATGTAAAGTCTTATATCCTAATAGTGTATTAATATTTTTTTCCTTTTATGACTATCAACTTATTACACGAAAATAGACACCCACACCCACAAACACACACAAGACAGAGCCTCACTATGCAGTCTTGACTCTCCTGGAACTCTCTGTGTAGATGAGGCTGGCTTCAAACTCACAGACATCTGCATGCCTTGCCTGCAGAATGCTGGGATTAAAGGTATGCACTATTACCCCTAGCTATGCTTGTATTTTGAAAGTATAAAATTAAAATGTATAAATCTTTCTGTGACTTGAACACTTTAGCTTTATATATTAACCATACTAGTGTTTTTGCCTTGAACTCTATAGTTTGATATTCATAAAAGCAGAATAATCTGTGCAGAGTGTGTAAAAGTCAAAGAAGGTGGAGGATATCAAGACAACAAGGTGCTGTAAATCAATGAGATCAAAGCTCAAAAGAACTCACAGAGACTGAAGCAGCAAGCACAGGGCCTGCACAGGTCTGCACCAGGTCCTCTGTACATGTGGTATGGCTTCCAGTTTAGTGTTTTTATCAGGGTACTGAGTGTGTGAATGGGTGAGTCTCTCATTCTTGTGCCTACACTTAGGGCTCTTTTCTTTCTGTTTGCCTTGTCCAACTCCAATGTGATGGGTTTTGCTTTAATTCATTGTGTTTTTTTCCTTTTTAAATTTTATTTTATATTAAACACAGTTTATGTACTATATATCCCAGCCATAACCCCCTCCAGCATTCCCTCCGTATCCCCCCCATCCCTCCCTCATCTCCTCCCTACCCCTTTCCAAGTCCACTGATAGGGGAGGACGTCCTCCCCTTCCATTTAACTATAGCTTATCAGGTCTCTTCAGGACTGGCTGCAATGTCCTCTTCTGTGGCCTAGCAAGGCTGCTCCTCCCTTGTGTGTGTGTGGGGGGGGGGGGAGTGTCCAAGAGGCAGCCATTGAGTTAATGTTTGAAAAGTCCCTGTTCCCCTTACTAGGGTACCCACTTGGATACTGAGCTAACATTTGCTACATTCAAGTTATATCCCTATATGGTCCTTGGTTGGAGAAACAGTCTTTTAAAAGACCCCAGTGCCCTGATATATTTGGTACTTGCAGAGCTCCTATCCTCCCCAGGTCATACTAACTCCCCTTCTTTCATATGATTCCCTGCACTCTGCCAAAGGTTTGGTTATTTGTCTTAATATTTGCTTTGACACACTGGTAGGTAGAGTCTTTCCGAGGCCCTCTGTTGTAGGCTCATGTCCTGCTACTTGTTTTCTCCTACATCCAATGTCCATCCCATTTGTCTTTCTAAGTGAGGATTAATCATCTTATCCCAGGTCCTCTTTGTCATTTATCCTCTTTAGGTGTGTAGATTTCAGTATGTTTATCCTATCTTATATGTCTATATAAGTGCGTCTATACCATGTGCGTCTTTCTGCTTTTAGGATACCTCACTCAGGATGATCGTTTTCAGGTCCCACCATTTGCCTGCGAATTTCATGATTTTCTCATGTTTAATTGCTGAGTAGTATTCCATTGTGTAAAAGTACCACAATTTCTGTATCCATTCCTCAACTGAGGGACATCTGGGTTGTTTCCAGGTTCTGGCTGTTACAAATAAAGCAGCCGCGAAAATAGTTGAGCAAATGTCCTTGTTGTGTACTTGTTGTTGTTGTATCTTTTGGATATATGCCTAGGAGTGATATAGCTGGATCTTGAGGAATCACTATTCCTAATTGTCTTAGAAAGTGACAAATTGATTTCCAGAGCGGTTGTACAAGTTTGCATTCCCACCAGCAATGGAGGAGGGTTCCTCTTTCTCCACAACCTCTCGAGCATGTGTTGTCACTTGAGTTTTTATCTTAGCCATTCTGACAGGTGTAAGTTTAAATCTCAGGGTTGTTTTGATTTGCATCTTCCTGATGGCTAAGGACCTTGAACATTTCTTTAAGTGTTTTTCTGCCATTCTACAGTCCTCTACAGAGAGCTCTCTGTTTAGCTTCATACCCCATTTTTTAATTGGATAACATGATTTGTTGCTTTTTAACTTCTTGAGTTCTTTATATATATTGGATATTAGCCCTCTGTCAGATACAGGGTTGGTGAAGATCCTTTCCCAGTCTGTAGGCTGTCGTTTGGTTTTGATGACATTGTCTTTTGCTTTACAGAATCTTTTCAGCTTCATGAGGTCCCATTTAAAGATTGTTGATCTTAGAGCCTGTGCTGTTGGTATACTGTTCAGGAAGTAGTCTTCCGTGCCAATGAATTCTAGGGTCGTTCCCACTTTTTCTTCTAACCGATTTAATGTGTCTGTTGTTATGTTGAGGTCTTTGATTCACTTGGACTTTAGTTTTGTGCAGGGTGATAAATATGGATTTATTTTCATTTTTCTGCATATAGATATCAACTTGGTCCAGCACCATTCATTGAAGATGCTGTCTTTTTCCATTGAATGGATTTGGCTTCTTTATCAAAAATCAACTTTCCATAGCTGTGTGGGTTCATTTCTGGGTCTTCTATTCAGTTCCATTGATCCACTCTTCTGTTTCAATGCCAATACCATGCAGTTTTTATTACTATTGCTCTGTAGTATAGCTTGAGATCAGGGATGGAGTTACCTCCAGATCATCTGTTGTTGTAAAGGATCATTTTGGAAATTCTGGGTTTTTTTCTTTCTCCATATGAAGCTGAGTATTTTTCTTTCAATATCTGTAAAGAATTGTGTTGGTACTTTGATGGGAATTGCATTGAATCTGTAGATTGCTTTTGGGAGAATAGCAATTTTCACAGTGTTAATCCTACCAATCCATAAGGCCAAGATATTTTTCCATCTTCTGATATCTTCAATTTCTTTTTTCAGAGACTTGAAATTTTTCTCAAACAGATCTTTCATTTGGTTGGTTAGAGTCACTCCAAGGTACTTTATGTTATTAGTGGCTATCGTGAAGGGTGTTTTTTCCCTAATTTCCTTTTCGGCCCTTTTGTCTTTAGTGTATAGGAGGGCTTCTGATTTTTTTTGAGTTGATTTTGTATCCAGTCACTTTGTTGAAGCTATTCATCAGTTGAAGGAGTTCTCTGGTTGTATTTTTGGGGTCGCTCATGTATACTGACATATCATCTGCAAATAGGGATACTTTGACCTCTTCCTTTCCGATTTGTATCCTCTTGATCTCCTTTAGTTGTCTTATTGCTCTAGCTAGGACTTCAAGTACTATGTTGACGAGATATGGAGACACTGGGCAGCCTTGCCTTGTCTCTGATTTCAGTGGGATTGATTTAAGTTTCTCTCCATTGAGTTTGATGTTGGCTATAGGCTTGCTGTATATTGCCTTTACTATACTTAGGTATGTGCCTTGTATCCCTGATCTCTTCAAGACTTTAAACATGAATGGATGTTGGACTTTGTTGAACGCTTTTTCGGCATCTAAGGAGATGATCATGTGGTTTTTCTCCTTCAGTTTGTTCATGTGATGGATCACATTGATGGATTTACATATGTTGAGCCACCCATGCATGCCTGGGATGAAGCCTACTTGGTCATGGTGGATGATATCTTTTATGTGTTCTTGGATTCGGTTTGTAAATATTTTATTGAGTATTTTTCATCAATGTTCATAAGAGATATAGGTCTGAAGTTCTCTTTTGTTGTTGGGTCTTTGTGTGGTTTAGGTATGAAGGTGACTGTGTCTTCATAGAATGAGTTTTCTAATGTTCCTACAGTTTCTATTTTGTAGAATAGTTTAGAGAGAATTGGAGTTAGCACTTCTTTTAATGTCTGGAAGAATTCTGCACTAAAACCATCTGGCCCAGGGCTTTTTTTATTTTTTTTGGAAGGGAGACCGTTGATGACTGCTCCTATTTCCTTATGGGATATGTGTCTATTCAATTTTGCTACCTGATCTTGACTTAATTTAGGTAGATGGAATCTATCAAGAAAATTGTCCAAATCATTTAGATTTTCAAATTTTGTGGCGTATAGGCTTTTGTAGTAAGACTTAATGATTGTTTGGATTTCCTCAGTGTCTTTTGTTATGTCCCCCTTTTCATTTCTGCTTTTGCTGATTTAGATTATTACTCTCTGTCTTTTTGTTAGTTTGGCTAGGGGCTTGTCTATCTTGTTGATTTTCTCAAGGAACCAGCTCTTGGTTTCATTGATTCTTTGAATAGTTTTATTTGTCTCTAATTGATTGATTTCAGCCCTGAGTTTGATTATTTCCAGCTGTCTGCTCCTCTTGGGTGTATCTGCTTCTTTTTTTTTCTAGGGCTTTCAGTTGGGCCACTAGTATGCTTGTATGAGATGTTTCAAGTCTCTTCTTGAAGGCACTTAGTGGTATGAACTTTCCTCTTAGCACTGTGTTCATTGTGTCCCATAGGTTTGGGTATGTTGTGCTTTCATGTTCATTGAATTCTAGGAAGTCCTTAATTTCTTTATTTATTTCCTCCCTAACCAAGCTGTCACTGAGTAGCAAGTTGTTCAGTTTCCATGTATGTGCAGGCTGTTTGCTGTTTCTGTTGTTGTTGAGGTCCAGCTTTAGACCATGATGGTCAGATAGGATATAAGATTATTTATATGTTCTTGTATCTGCTGAGGCTTGCTTTGTGACCAACTATATGGTCTGTTTTGGAGAAGGTTCTGTGAGGTGCTGAAAAGAAGGTATACTCTTGATTTTGGGCGTTAATTTCTGTAGACATCTATTAGGTCATTTGATTTATGGTCTCTGTGAGTGCCTTTGTTTCCCTGTTTTGCTTCTGACTGGATGATCTGTCCGTTGGTGTGAGTGGAGTGTTGAAGTCTCCCACTATTAAGGTGTTGGGATCAATGTGAGATTTCAGCTTTAATAATGTTTCATTTACAAGTGTAGGTGGTCTTGTATTGGGGGCATAGATGTTCAAAATTGTGACATCCTCCTGTTGGAATTTTCCTTTGATGAGAAGGAAGTACCCGTCCTCATCTTTTTTCATTAGTTTTGGTTGAAAGTCTATTTTACTAGATACTAGCATCGCTACCCCAGCACGTTTTCTGAGTCCATATGCTTGAATCACATTTTTCAAGCCCTTTACTCTGAGGTAGTGTTTATCTTTGTGGCATACTTGTATTTCTTGAATGCAGCAGAATGTTGGATCCTGTTTCTGCCATCATTCTATTATTCTGTGTCTTTTTATTGGAGAGTTGAGTCCATTGATGTTGATAGATAATAGTGACCAATGACTGTTAGTTCCTTTTATTGTGGAGTTGGTGGTCCTACTATGATTCATTGCTTTTTCTTTTTCCTCTTTTAATTGTTCTGGGAGATTATCTATATCCTATATTTTCTTTGTTGTAGTTGTTTTCTTTGGATTGGAGTTTTCCTTCCAGTTTCTTCTGTAGGGTTGGGTTGCTGTGTAGATATTGCTTGAATTTTGTTTTGTCATGGAATATTTTATTTTCTCCATCTAGGTTGACTGAAAGCTTTGCTGGATATAGTAGTCTGGGTTGGCATATATGTTCCCTTAAAGACTGTATGACCTCTGCCCAGGCCCTCTGGCTTTCATAGTTTCTCATGAGAAGTCTGGTGTGATTTTGATAGGTCTACCTTCATATTTTACGTGACTTTTTCCCTTGCTGTCTTTAATATTTTTTCTTTGTTTTGTAGGTTTAGTGTTTTGGCTATGATGTAACAAGAGGTATTTCTTTTCTGGTCTAGTCTATTTGGTATTCTGTAGGCTTCTTGTGTGCTTATGGACATCTCTTCCTTTAAGTTAGGGATATTTTCTTCTATGATTTTCTTAAAAAATATTTTCCGGTCCTTGGAGCCTGGAGTCTTCTTTTTCATCTATTCCTATTATTCTTAGGGTTTTTGTTTTCATGGTGTCCTTGATTTCTTGCATGTTTTGTGTTTGGGACTTTCTCATTTTACTTTTTCTTTGAGTGAGGAATCAATTTCAGCAAGTGTATCTCCACCTACCGAGATTCTCTCTTTCATCTCCTGTATTTTATTGGTGATGCTTACCTTTGTGGTTCCTGATCTTTTCTCTAAGTTCTCCAATTTCAGATTTTTCTCTGTTTGTGTTTTCTTTATATATTCTAATTCTGTTTTCATGCTTTGCACTATTTCCGTCATCTGATTGAATATGGCTCCCATTTTTTTATTTGTTTCCGCTCTTTATGTTTCTAATTGTTCCTCTACATAGGCCATTATATTCTTTTGAATTTCTTTGAGATCTTTGTTTGTTTCCTCTTTTTGTTCCTGTAGTAACTGGATAATCATGGATTTAAATCCATTTTCCTGTGTTTCTGCTGAATTAAAATAGCCTTTGTTTTCAGTGTTGCTGGTGGGACAACGGTGTCCTGACTCTTGTTGTTTGAGTTCTTATGTCAACCTTTGGCCATTGCTTATATATAATCTTTGATGTTTGTTCCCTGAGTCTGAACTTTGGACTGGAACCGTCTTACTCTGCTGTCTGTAGAATTCTTCAGGAAGATCAGGGAGGTCCAATGGATTGAGAGTGTGTGTTGTTGCTTCAGTTGTACCAATTTGGAGTTTCAGCTCCTCTGGGTAAGGTGCGCGCTGTACACCGCCATCTTGGATTCACATTTATTGTGTTTTATTTTGATATGTTTTGTTATTTCTTAGAAGCCCATTATTTTCCAATGACATTCCGAAAGGGAGTGTATCTGTACGAGAGGGGAGGTAGTAAGAAACTGGAAGGAGTAGAGAAAGAGGAAACTGTAAATCAGGATACACTGTATAGAAAATAATCTATGTTCAATACATAGTGGGGAAATAAGAAATAATAAAACATCCTTATTTTAACATTCATTAATAAATTCCAATCTGTTCATTTTAAAGCCTTCCATATAATGTTCTATTTCTACTGTATCCTTATCTCATATGAGATATACCTAATTATGTTTTCTAATGCTATAATCTCCTACTTCCTAATACACGTAGTCCATTTACATTTATGGTAAATATCTCAAATATATGGAGTTATTGTCACCAATATACATCATGAGTTTCACTTTGTTGTTTTTCTCCTTTTATTTCCTCTGCAAATTCATTTTACTTTCTCTCATTTAGTTTCATTTTTACAGCTTTCTCTTAGTTGGAATTGAATATATTATATTCCTTCAGTAGTTATTGTTATATTTAATCATACCTATTTAAAAGATCAAAATTAGTATTTCAGTCCCCTTTTCAAATTTCTGAACATTTTGAAACTTTTAAATTTCAATTACTTCCAATATACCCATGTGTTATTAGTGTCTATTATTTCTATTTTAACTCATCTGATTGGATGAGTTATTGTTATTGACATGTACAGCTACTTCATAAATTAACTTATGTATCTATGTTCAGAGTTCAATATTCCTTCTTGCTTCTTGGACCATCTCTAGCCTTGTCTTTCTACCTTAGAATGAACTTTTGTGAAGATTCGTGAATTGCAAATTAATCTTTTGTGATTTTAGAAACTGTCTCTATTTTTTTATTAGAAGGTTCAAAGTTCTAGATTGAAGGACTTGGGACAAAAGAACTTACTACTCTTCCCCAGGATCAGGGTTCAGTTCTCAGCTCCCACATGGTGGCTATCAACCATCAGTAACTCCAGTTCCATAGGAGTCAATGCCTTCTTCTATCCTCAGCTGGCAGTACACAAACATGCCACACACATATGTGCATGCACTCACAATACAGTTAAAATACACATGCACATAAGTAGAAAATACTTTTGAGTTCTACGTTGACAGCTATTTCATTTAGCACCTCAAATATACCTCTTCTGTCACTATTAAGATGTCTGTTTCTTCTTACATAAACTATATGCTCCTCTTCACACAGGTGCTCTAGACTCAAGTTCCTATGACCTGATTAAGGACCACATGTTCTGGAACTTGCCTTCTGATCCTCACGCTGCTACCCATTTTCAGGTATGAATCCTAGATTTGCACTGACACCAGTCTCTCTGCCTGAGGAGAAACTCTGCACTGAGCACCTGCTACAGACTTGGGAATATTGGCTGTGGTAATCTTCTAACTCTTGACTTTGAAACTTCATTTAGATTAAACTGAACCAGTACTACTTCTGCTACTCCATTTGAATATCAAAACTCAAATTCTCCTAGACTGATCCCTACCAAGCTATTCTTCAACCTGACATGGTGAGGTAACAGGAAATAGATTAAAAATATCCACTCAACAGGACTGGAAAAATGACTCAGAGTTTAAGGTCCTCTGGACTCCAGAGAACCTGGGTTCAATTCCCAGCATCTATATGGCAGCTCACAGCTGTCTGTGATTAAAGTTCCAGAGGATCTGACAACCTTATTCCTGAGAAAAGGAACTTAGGTGCCATATAGATAACCTAAAATATTAAAGTTCCTTTTTCTGTGTTCGTCATATTTTCTATGGCTGACATATTTTTTTAATTTATTTATTTTTATCTCAATCACAGGTTAGGTACTTTGAATCCCAGGCGTAGCCCCCTCCCCCATTCCCTACTACCCTCCCACTCCCTCCCTCATCTCCCTCTTCCCCGCCCCCTCCAAGTCCACCATCAGGGGAGGACCTCCTTCCCTTCCATCCCACCCCAGCTTATCCTGTCTCCTCAGGGCTGGCTGCAATGTCCTCCCCTGGGCTGACATATTTTTATGTTGAATAGATTCATTGCAGTTTGTTTAAGTGCTGTTTGTTTATTCAGGTTTCTTTATCCATGTTGCTTCTTCCTACATAAGTACATTTCTATTGTCTTTGATCCACTTGGACTTTAGTTTTGTGTAGGGTGATAAATATGGGTCTATTTGAATTTTTATGTAATTTATTTATTTTTATATCAATCACAGGTTAGGTACTTTGCATCCCAGGCATAGCCCCCTCCCTCATTCACTCCCACTCTCCCCATCCCTCCCTCATCTGCTCCCCGCCCCCTCCAAGTACAACAACTGGGAGGATCTCCTCCCCTTCCATCTGACCCCAGTTCATCTTGTCTCCTCAGGGCTGGCTGCAATGTCCTCCCCTGGGATCTAGATAGGCTGTTACTCCCTGGAGTGTATGGGGGAGGGTCAAAGAGCCAGCCATGTAGTTCATGACTGAAACAGTCCCTGTTTCCCTTACTAGGGTGTTTTTCTGCCATTCTATAATCCTCTACAGTCAGTTCTCTTTTTAGATCCATACCCCATTTTTTAAATGGATTACTTGATTTCTTGCTTTTTAACTTCTTGAGTTCTTTTTATTTTATTTTATTTTTTATTTTTATATCAATCAGAGGTTAGGTACTTTGCATCTCCGTCATAGCCCCTCCCTCCTTCCCGACCACTCTACCCATCCCTCCCTCATCTCTTCCCTGTCCACTCGAAGTCCACCTTCAGGGGAGGATCTCCTCCCCTTCCATCTGACCCCAGCTCATCTTGTTTCCTCAGGGCTGGCTACAATGTCCTCCCCTGGAATCCAGCCAGGCTATTACTCCCTGGCGTGTATGGGGGAGAGTCAAAGAGACAGCCATTGAGTTCATGACTGAAACATTCCTTGTTCCCGTTACTAGGGACTTCAGTTGGACACAGAGCTACCATGGGCCACTTCTGAGCTTGGGTTCTAGGACATAACCATACATGGTCCTTGTTCGGAGAAAATGTCTCGTATAAGACCCCTGTGCCCTGCTCAGTTTGGTCTTTGTGGAGCTCTTGTTCTCCCCAAGTCTTATTAACTTCCCCTATTTTTATTATTATTTCCCGCCCTCTGACGAAGTCTTGGTTGTGAGTTTTAATATCTGCTTTGATACATTGCTCTATTGATCCTTTCAGAGGCCCTCTTTGGTATGCTCCTGTCCTGTTGCTTGTTTTATCCTCCATTCAATGTCCATCCCATTTGTTCATCTAAAGCAGCATTGATCCTACTAACCTGGGTCCTCCTTGTTGTCTATCTTCCCTTGGTGTGTAGATTTCAGCATGACATTCTTATCCTATAGGTCTATATAAGTGAGTACATACCATATGTTTCTTTCTGCTTTTGGGATACCTCACTTAGGATGATCGTTTCCAGGTCCCACCATTTGCCTGCGAATTTCATGATTTCCTCCTTTTTAATTGCTGAGTAGTATTCCACTGTGTAAAAGTACCACAATTTCTGTATCCATTCCTCAACTTAGGGACATCTGGGTTGTTTCCAGGTTCTGGCTATTACAAATAAAGCAGCTATG
>JAQQSO010005579.1:0-11931 GCA_028658305.1 Pachyuromys duprasi
GAGGGAGGACCCAGGTGGGTATGATCAATGCTCGTTTGGATGAACAAATGGGATGGACATTGAGTGGAGGAGAAAACAAGCAACAGGACAAGAGTATGCCAAGGAGGACCTCTGGGGAGGTCAATGTAGCGATGTATCAGAGCAGATATTAAGACTCGCGATCAAGCCTTTCGCAGAGGGCAAGAAGTGATGATAGAAATGGAGGAGGTTGGTGAAACTTGGATAGAACAAGAGCTCCACAATGACTAAACTGAGCAGGGCACAGGGGTCTTGTATGTGACGGTTTCTACAACCAAGGACCATGTGTGGATGTGTCCTGGAACCCCTGTTCAAATGGGACCCATGATAGCTTGGTGTTGGACTGAAGACCTTAGTGAAGGAAACAGGGACTGTTTCAGTCTTGAACTTGATGGACGACTCTTTGACCCTTCCCCATACATGCCAGGGAGTGATAGACTGGCTAGATCCCAGTGGAGGACATTGCAGCCAGCTCTGAGGAGACAGGATGAGCTGGGGTTGGATGGAAGGGGAGGAGGTCCTCCCCAGTTGGTGGACTTGGAGGGGGCGGGGAGGAGATGAGGAAGGGTTGAGGAGGGTGGGAGGGAATGAGGGAAGGGGCTAAGCTTTGGATGCAAAGTACCTAACCTGTGATTGATAACAAAAAATAAATAAAAAAAAATCTCAAAAAAAAATTTGTAACATGGAAACCAAGCATTTTCTTCAGTAAATCTGTACTGAATGCCAAAATAAAATAAAATAAAATAAAATAAAATAAAATAAAATAAAATAAAATAAAGAGATGTCAGAGTGTACACCCCCAATAGTAAACCAGAATTGGAGCATGTACAGGGGAAGCCTCTATGACTGATGACTGGACAAGGCACTGATCTATGAGCATAGCCAAATATCACTAGCATTTCATTGTATATTTGTATTCCTTGTGCTTGGTGGTAGTATTTTGTTTTGTTTTGTTTTTGTTTTGTTTGTTTGTTTTCTTTGCCAGTGCTGTTTGTTTCTATTGCAGGTCTTTGGGCTATCCAGTATCCTGTCTCTGGCTATCCCAATAGTGTAAGGCCTGGGTTCTCCTCTTCATTGTGTGTGCCTCAAATTAAATCAGACGTTGGCTGGCCACTCCCACAAGTTCTGCGACACCATGGCCCCATCATGTCTTTCAGGAATGACAGATTGTAGGTGGAGAGTGTTGTGGCTGTGATGGAATCCAAGTTTCTCTTTCCATAGTCTACAGTTTCATCTCATGCCAAAGAGACTACAACATAAGGCTGAAGGCTCCATTTGGGCACATGTGACCTCTCTTTGTACAATGATCTTTGTGGATATTGTCCTTGGCAATCAGGCTCCTGCTGTCAGTTTTTACCAGGTGATCATCTGTCAGGATGATCATCAACCAGGATTGCTTAGGGATCTGCATGGTGCTGGTACTTTCTCATCCAGCAACTCAACAAATGCAACTCAGTCCTACCACTGGAAGCCTTGGCTGTCTATAGGATGGCCAGTTCGCACTTCATATTCTCCACTAGTATGAGATACCCTCAGATTCCAGGAAGTTTCCATACCACCTCCCAATACTTCCTAACTTCAGCTGTCTCTCCCTGAACTCTCTCCATCCACACTCCCACAACCTTATCATTCACATTCCAGTCCCCAACCACCCCAAGTCCACCTGCAAAATTTATTCCATTTATCCTTCCCAAGGAGGTCTTTGTGTCCCTCCCTAGAGCCCTCCTCTTTACCTAAATGCTCTGGGGTCTGTAGACTACAGCTTGGTTATCATTTACTTCATGTTTATGTGAGTATATACCATATTTGTCTGTCTTTTAAAAATTTTATATTAGTTTATTTACTTTCTATTCTAAGGGGGCCCCATCCCTCCCCTCCCCCAAGTCTCCTCTGCTTTCCCTTCCTTCCTCTAAAAAGGGGAGCTCCCCCCACCCCATATTAAGCTTTCCCAGCACATCAAATCACATACAGTACTGAGCATATCTTCAACCCCTGAGGCCAGGTAAGGTAGCCCTGCCAGGAGGAAGTGATCCAAAAGTAGGCAATAGAGTCCATGTTAGAAACAGACCCCCTGCCCCCCGCCACACACACACTTGTCAGGCATGGCATATGAAGATCAAGGCACACATCAGCTACATGTGTACATGGGGCCTAGGTCCAGATCATGCATGCTCCTCAGTTGATGTCTCAGTCTCTGAAATCCCCATGTGATTGGGTTAGTTGTCTCCGTTGGTCTTCTTGTGAGGTTCCTATCCCCTCCAGGTTCTTCCATCTTTCCCTCAACACTTCCACAGGATTCTCAGAATTCCTCTCCATGCTTGGCTGCCAGTCCCAGCATCTATCTTGATCTGCTGCTGGCTGGAGCCTCTCAGACAATAATCAAGTTAGGCTTCTGTTTGAAAGCCTAGCAGAGTATCATTATTAGTGTCAGGGGCTGGTTCTCTACCAAGGGGGTGTGTCTCAGTCTGGGCCAATTATTGTTTGAACTTTCCCTCTATCTTTGCTCCCTCTTTATCCCTGCACTTCTTGTAGGCAGGGCAGTTTTTGGTTCACTGGTTTTGTCAGTGGGTTGTTGATTCCCCCTTCCACTTGTTCTGCCTGGGTAGGTGGTGGTCACTTCAGTCTTCATGTCCCCCTCCACCCACATTAGTAGTCTCAGCTAGAGTCACACCCATATCCTCCCAGGACCCTACCCTGTCACAGGCCTTGAGCTTGTCCTAGAGATGTCCCTCTCCAATTTCCCTTCTTGTTCTAGCTCTCTCATCTCCCATCTCCGGTATCCCCACCCTTGTTTTTCTCCCCTTTCCATTTCCTGTCCAGTTCTCTCTCTTCATCACTTCTGCTGTCTATTCTATTTCCTCTTCTGAATGACATTCAGGCACACTCCCCAGAGCCCTCATTGTTACTTAGCTTCTTTGGGTTGGTGGATTGTAGTATGAGTATCCACGATAGATCAAATATCATTTATAAGTGAGTACATGCCATGTGTGTCTTTCTGGGTCTGGGTTACCTCATTTAGGATGATCTTTTCTACTTCCATTTGCCTGCAAATTTCACGATCTATTTGTTTTTAATAACTGAGTAGCATTCCATCCTGTATATGTACCACAATTTCTGTCCATTGTTCTGATGAGGGACATCTAGGTAGTTTCTAGATTCTGGCAATTATGAATATAGTTGAGCAAATGTCTTTGTTGTATGGTGAAGCATATTTTGTGTATATGCCCAGGGGTGGTATAGCTGGGTCTTGAGATAGAACTATTCCCTATATTCTGAGAAAGCAACAGATTGGTTTCCAGAGAAGTTGTACAAATTTGCATTCCCACCAGCAATGCAGGAGTGTTCCCCTTTCTCCACATCCTCTTCAGCATGTGTAGTCACTTGAATTTTTGATCCTAGCCATTCTGTCTGGTATAAGATGGAATCTTAGAGTTGTTATGATTTACTTTTCTCTGATGGCTAAGGACATTGAGCATCCCTTTAAGTGCTACTCAGCTGCTCAATATTCTTCTAATGTGAATGCTTGGTTTATCTCTGCATCATTTTTAATTGGATTAATTTATACATGTTTTATTAATTATCATTACTTATTACAATTTATTCACTTTCTCCATGCATGGTCTATGTATGGGGTATCAGTCTCTGCAGGGCTCCCAGGGTCCAGTAATTTTGATCTGTTGGTCTCCTTGTGGAGCTTCTGTCCTCTCCAGATCTTTTTATCTCCCATTTCTTTCATAAAATTCTATGCATTCTTCCCAAAGTTTGGTTATGAGTCTCAGCTTCTGCTTTGATACCTCAATCAGTGGAGTCTTTCAGAGGCCATCTGTGGTAGGTTCCTGTCCTGATCCCTGTCTTCCACACCTTCTGAGGTCTATTGCATTTGCCCTTCTGAAGAGGATTGAACATCTTTCCTAGGGTCTTCCTTGCAGTTTAGCTTCTTTAGGAGTATAGATTTTAGTATATTTATCATGTACTATCATGTAGAATATGTCTAATATTTATTTATGATATTGGAGAGGATGTAGAAAAGGGGGAATATTCCTCCATTTCTGGTGGGGATGTCAGCTTGTATAACCACTTTGGAAATCAATCTGGTGCTTTCTTAGAAAATTAGAACTAGTGCTACCTCAAGATCCAGCTATTGCACTCCTAGGCACATATTCAAAAGATGCTCAAGTATACAATAAGGACATTTGCTCAACCGTGTTTGTAGTAGCTTTATTTGTAATAGCCAGAAACTGGAAATAACCCAGATGTCTCTCAACAGAGGAATGGATACAGAAAATTGTGGCACATTTACACAATGGAATTCTACTCAGCAATTAAAAACAAGGAAATCATGAAATTTGGAGGCAAATGGTGGGAACTAGAAAAGATCATCTTGACTGAGGTAATCCAGAAGCAGAAAGACACACATGGTATAACTAGATTATTTTTAATTGGATTATTTCAGTTACCAGAGAACTCCAACTACTGATAAACACTTTCAGCCAAGTGCCTGGATACAAAATTAGCACAAAAAGTCAGTAGTCCTTCTTTATACAAGTAACAAAAGGGTTGAGAAAAAAATTAGGGAAATAACACCCTTCACAATAGTAACACATAATATAAAATATCTTGGTGTAACTCTAACCAAGCAAGTGAAAGACCTGTATGATAAGACCTTCAAGTCTTTAAAGAAAGAAATTGAAGATTTTAGAAGATAGAGAGATCTCTCATGCTTGTGGATCAGTAGGGTTAACATAGATGGCCAAAAGCTATCTACAGATTCAATGCAATTCTCATCAAAGTTCCAACACAATTCTTTACAGACCTAGAAGGAGCCACCATTAAAAACAAAACAAAACAACAAACAAACAGAAAACAAAAACTTCATATGGAAAAAAAAACTAGGATACGCAAAAGAATTCTGTATATATTTGATATTTGTCTTTCTGGGTCTGGGTCGCCTCAGGGGGAAAAAAGTTCTTTTTTGTTTTTTTGAGTTCCATTCTTTTGCCTACAAATTTCATGATGCCATTTTTTCTTTTCATTTCTTTTCTTTCTTCCTTCCTTCCTTCCTTCCTTTCTTTCTTTTGCTAAACCAACTTAGCAAATTTAACATTACTTTTAGTTACTCAACTTTTATACATAGATTGGATTGTTGATACAGTTGATACCCATGAGAATAGCCTGTAGTTAGGATATATGCTTTTGACCATGATATAGTAAATCATACAGAATAATCTCATTGTACGAAACAATTATAAAACTAGATAACATGTATGAAACAATTATTTATGCACTGGGTAGATACCACAGAGTCGAATCCTAGGCTCCATCTTGTGCTCCATTTCTAAGCTGTTTGAAAAACTGGGAGCATACCCAGAACTTCAGTTTGGCTCAGTATAAAAAAAGGTTGAATTTAGGGTTGAAAAGATTGGGAATTAATGGCTGACTCTTGGACCCTCTCCCATACACGCCAGGGAGTAACAGCCTGGCTAGATCCCAGGGGAGGGCATTGCAGCCAGCCCTGAGGAGACAAGATGATCTGGGGTCAGATGGAAGGGGAGGAGATCCTCCCCTATTGGTGGACTTGGAGGGGGAGGGGAAGAGATGAGGGAGGGTTGGGGAGGGTGGGAAGGAATGAGGGAGGGGGCTACGCATGGGATGCAAAAAACCTAACCTGTGATTGATATAAAAATAAATAAATTTATAAAAAAAGAAAAGATTGGGAATTCCATCAGATTGAGGAAAGATGTTTAGAAAAGGTACATACTCTTTTCTTTCTTTTTTTTCTTTCTCTTTCTTTCTTTCTTTCTTTTACATTTTCTTCTAATTCATTTTTTTCATTTTTATAATTTGTTCACTTTATATCCTGCTGTAGCCCACTCCCAATCCTGGCCTCCCTCTCTCTTGACCTCCCATGTACCTCCCCCTATCCACTGACAGGGGTGATCCTCCTCCCCTTCCATCTGACCCTAGCCTATCAGGTTTCATCAGGAATGGCTGTATTGTCCTCCTCTGTGGCCTGGTTAGATTGTCCTCCCCACTCCCCCACTCAGGGGAGCTGATCAAAGAGCCAGCCACTGAGATCATGTCAGAGACAGCTCCTGTTCCCCTAGGGAACCCACTTGGACACTGAGCTGCCATGGGCTACATATGTGTGGAAATTCTAGGTTACTTCCATGCATGGAACTTAGTTGGAGTATCAGTATCAGAAAAGACTACTCAGAAAAGGCCCAGAATTTTTGGTTTTGTTGCTCTCCTTGTGGAGCTCCTGGCCCCTCCAGTTTTTCTATTTCCTGACAACACATGCTGAAGAGCACATGGAGAAAGGAGAACCCCCTCATTGCTGGTGGGAATGTAAACTTATACAACTACTTTGGAAATCAATCTGGCACTTCTGCAGAAAATTAGAAAGAGTGCTACCTCAAGATCCAGCTATACTACTCCTTGGCATATATCTAAAATATGCTCAAGTATACAACAAGGACATTTGCTCAACCATATCCGTACCAGCTTTATTCATAACAGCCAGAACCTGGAAACAATCTAGATGTTTCAATGGAGGAATGGATACAGAAATTGTGGTACATTTACACAATGGAATACTACTCAGCAATCAAAAACAAGGAAATCATGAAATTTGCAGGCAAATGGTGGGATCTAGAAAAGATCTAGAGTGAGGTATCCCAGAAGCAGAAAGACACACATGGAATATACTTGTAAGTGGATATTAGCCATATAATATAGGATAATCATACTAAAATCTGCATAACTGAAAAAGGTAAGCAAGAAGGAGGACCCTGGGTAAAGTACTCAATCCTCATTCAGAAAGACAAATGGGATAGACATTGGAAGAGGGAACCATACAGGAGCCTACTGCAGAGGGCCACTGAAACAGTCTACCAAGCAAGCTACTAAAGCAGATGCTGAGAGTCATAGCCAAACTTTCAACAAAGTACATGATGTCATTTTTTTAACAGCTGAGTAATACTGCATTGTGTAAATGTATCATTTATTTTAATCATTCTTTGTTTAAGGAACATTTAGGTTGCAGCTCTGTAGAAAGAGTGAAGAAGGGAAGATAGAAGAAAGAAAGAGGAAGAGAATAACAGAGAGGGAAGTTTTGTGTACACATGGTTGTGTATATGTATAAACATATAAAATGTAGGTGGTCATGAAGAGAAATAAATATCATAAGTGATGTTTTGACTCTTTATACCTTCATCTTCCCAATCAGAATATCTTCTTCCATTACATTTATGTCCATCATTCACAGTCTAGAAACATGAAGAATACCTCGGTTTTATTTTTCCATAAATCAGTTCTCAATATATTTTCTTGAAATGAATGTTTAGAAAAGCAAATTTACTATTTTATGAGTTTTCCATGAGATGGACAAACATTGCCTTTGTGATTTCTCTATATGCCTAAAGCTAAAGAAATAGTTTTGAGCAGCATTTAGATTTTGTCCAAGTGTTGAACAGATTCCAGTGTATGATCAGTCTCCTTGGCTCATCAGTGCAGTATAAAACACCTACAGAGGAAACACAATGATTCAATAGTTTTATCCTATCTGCTCCATAGGTCAAATCAAATTGTCCCTATATAAGTCTAAATAAATGAGTACTTCCTCTTATTCACCACCGAATGACAGTTTTGTTTAGTCTGTATGAGTCACCATCCATTATTGTCTGTCTGACTTTCTTCCTTTGGCATTCTTAACACCATTATTTTATAGATTGTGTATTTGCATATTGCTGTAAAGCTTTTTCCCACTGCATTTCATTTGTTCATATTGTTCATAAAATCTCCATACTGTTTTGACAACTGTATCTTATATTGAAGTTTTCTTTTTTAAATTAAATTTATATTTTTGTATTAATTACAGTTTATTCATTGTGTATCCCAGCTGTAGCTCCCTCCCTCATTCTCTTCCTCATCTTTCTCCCATGCTCCTTTCTATCCACTGATAGGGTAGGACCTCCTCCCCTTCCATCTGACCCTAGCTTATCAGGTCTCATCAGGACTTGCTGCATTGTCCTCCTCTGTGGCATGGCAAGGCTGCTCCCCCCTCAGGGGGAGGTAATCAAAGAGCCAGCCACTGAGTTCATGTCAGAGACAGGCCCTGTTCCCCTTATTAGGGTATTCACTTGGAGACTGAGTTGGATACTGAGCAGTGGTTCTAGGTTATTGCCATGAATGGTCCTTGGTTGGAGTATCAGTCTCAGAAAAGATCCCTGGGCCCAGATTTTTTGATTCCATTGCTCTCTTTGTGGAGCTCCTGTCCTCTCCAGTTCTTGCTGTCTCCCCCTTCTTTTATAAGATTCCCTGCACTTTCTGTAAAGTTTGGCTATGAGTCTCAGCCTCTGCTTTGATACATTGCTGGGTAGAGTCTTTCAGAGGCCCTCTGTGGTAGGCTCCTGTCCTATTTTCTGTTTTCTCCATCTTCTGATATCCATCCGTTTTGTCTTTCTGAGTGAGGATTGATCATCTTCCCCAGGGTCCTCCTTCTTGCTTAGCTTCTTTAGGTGTACAGATTTTAATATGTTTATCCTATCATTTTTTAATTGTGTCTTTTCTTTTTCCACTTTCTTCTTCCAAGATGTTGTGTTTCCTACATGCCTGTTTCAGCAAAAACAGCTAATATACATCCTGGGAGAGTTTATATGACCTTTGTATATGTGTGAGTCACTTGTACACAGTTTATTAAGAAGGTTTTAAAATAACTAGTTTATTTCTTTTATGTCTACAATGTAATACCAAATAGTTGGGTTTCATCCCTGTGATTTTTAAGTCTGACTAGGTTATGCTGTGCTATACGAACTTTTTCTGTTTGTTTGTTTAATCATGAGCTCCACTGGTATTCTAATCAGAACATTTTTGCTACAGCAAAATTGTTAGTGGCGATTCTATAATATTATATTTCATCAACACTAAAGACAGTAACTATTAACAAAATGTAGGACGTGATTTTCATTGGTGCAGTTTGGTGATTTAAAAATCATTATATTAATTATTGTAATAGATGATGGTTAAAAATATATAGTATTAATTACATGTGGAGTGGCTAAGATACTGTGAAAGCAGTTCTTGCTTTATAATGCCTGCCTTAACTTGATCACCAAATAATTTTGTGTCCAAGAATAAAAAATTCTTAACAGTTTTGTTGAGAAAGGGAGAAGGCCATTTTCTGTAATATCATTGTAGTTGTTTTAGGTGACTTTCATCTTAGGAGGGAAAGAACTATGTATTTATTGATTTACAGGATTTGCATAAGGAGGGTTTGTGAACTTTTGCGAGTAGATATTTCTTAATAAGAACAGGAGGATTTCTGTCCTGTCCCTTGTTTTCCCCCTTCTGATGTCTATCCTGTTTGCCTTTCTGAATGAAAATTGAGCATCTTACCCAGGAGCCTCCTTTCTGCTTAGCTTCCTTAGGTGTACAGATTTTAGTATGATTATCCTACATTATATGGCTAATATCCACTTATTAGTGAGTATATACCATGTGTATCTTTCTGCTTCTGGGATACTTCACTCAGGATGATCTTTTTTAGCTTCCACCATTTGCCTGCAAATTTCATGATTTCCTTGTTTTTGATTGCTGAGTAGTATTCCATTGTGTAAATGTACCACAATTTCTGTATCCACTCCTCAGTTGAGGGACATCTGGGTTGTTTCCAGCTTCTGGCTATTACAAATAAAGCTGCCACAAACATGGTTAAGCAAATGTCCTTGTTGTATACTTGAGCATATTTTAGGTATATGCCAAGGAGTGGTATAGCTGTATCTTGAGGAAACACTCTTCCTAATTTGCTGAGAAAGCACCAGATTGATTTTTAAAGTGGTTGTACAAGTTTACATTCCCACCAGCAATGGAGGAGGGTTCCCCTTCCTCCATATCCTCTCAAGCATGTTTTGTCACTTGAGTTTTTAATCTTAGCCATTCTGATGGATGTAAGGTGAAATCTCAGGGTTGTTTTGATTTGCATTTCCCTGATGACTAAGGACGTTGTGCATTTCCTCAAGTTTTTTTTTTCTGCCATTCAATATTCCTCTATTGAGAATTCTCTGCTTAGCTCCGCACCTTATTTTTTTTAATTGGATTACTTGATTTGTTGCTTTTTAACTTCTTGAGTTCTTTATATATTCTGAATATTAACCCTCTGTCAGATATAGGGTTGGTGAAGATCCTTTCCTAGTCTGTAGGCTGTCATTTGTTCTGATGACAGTGTTTTTTCAGTTTCATGAAGTCCCATATATTGGTTGCCGATCTTAGTTGTCTCCTGTGCCAATGAGTTCACAAGGAGAACAACAGAGCCATAAAATTTTGGCCCAATGGGGCTTTTCTGAATCTTTATATTCCAACCAAGGACCATTCATGGAGATAACCTAGCTCACAGCTACTCAGTGCACAAGTACAATCCCTAGTAAGGGGAACAGGGGCTGTCTCAGACATAATCTCAGTGGATGGCTCTTTGAGCACCTCCCCCTGAAAGGGTCCAGTCTTTCAAAACCAGAGAGAAAGACAATGCAGACAGTCCTTCTGAGAACTGATAGGCTAGGGTCAGATGGGAGGGGAGGAGGATCACCTCTGTCAGTGGACTGGGGTAAGGACATGGGAGGTCAAGAGAGAGGGAGGCCGGGATTGGGAGGGGACAAGGGAAGGTTCTACAGCTGTGACAAGGTGAATAAAGTGTAATAAATAAAAAATTAAAATTAAATAAGAACTGGAGGAGTTGCAGATCTCAGAATAATTTCTGTAGAAATTTTGATATTTATAGAAGGAAATATCAGGAATCACTATAGTGGTGTGGCTTATCTAACCGCAAACCTTAGTGGCTATGCTCGGCAAGTTTTGCTTTTGGTACCTGCTGATGGCTGGTAAAATGCAGGCCATTTGCAGGAGGGTCTTTTGGGGCACAGTGACTGGACTTCTTCTGAGTACAGATGACAACAATAGACATAGCAAAGTGGATGGGGAAGCCCCATGGTGCCCCAAACTTACACAAACACCTACACCCAAATAAGGAATGTTGAGAGGTGAAGAAATATTCTCGAGGGGACAGCACAATGATTGATTTTAAAATATCAAATGGTGTGCTCTGAAAACATACATATGAGAAATATTATACACTCTGTCCAGGTTTAATTTAGGAGCCTATGTGTGTTTGTTAGAGAGAGAGAGACACAGGTAGAAGAGTTATATGGTTTTATGGGAAGGTTTGGAAAGAGGAAAGGGAAGAGAGTAATGTTATTATGTTATAATTTCAAAATGAATAAAGGTATTTATTAATATTGGAGGATTTGAAAGAAAGGGGAATTATGTCATATGTTATGATCTCAAAAGTAAAAGTATTTTTCTTAAATTCTTGAAAAAATATTCACTTAGTATCTTTTCTGATATTCTACAATATATCCCAAATTCAAATTTAATCTTCTATTGTCTAAATTTAAGCATGCTAGTGAAAGACAGTTTGAGATATTCAACTACATGCCTTGGATTTAAAGGCTTTATTTTTAAATAATTAATAGACAAATGATTGAACATGTTGAAATACAGAAAGCATATATGATGTATACTCATTTCTTCACTCAAATAACCTGTGCCATGTTTTATGTTTGTGTTTGCAAAAGGGTCATTTCCAAAATATATACATAAAGGAAATCTACGCAGGAGATTGCACGTTTACATATATATGCATATATATGTATGTATGAAACATAATAAAGAATAAGAGGCCATGAATTTGAAAGGGAATTACTATTATCACAGAGTTTGAAGGGAGAGGAATAAGATAATAATGCAATTATATACATTTAAATTTAAAAAAATGAAAAAAGTTCAAGCACACAGAATGACTTCCTCTTTCACTTTCATTGTGTTACACTTTTAGTGACTCACTTTTATGTGTCTTATAACCAA
>JAQQSO010005580.1:0-11931 GCA_028658305.1 Pachyuromys duprasi
GCTTGTCTATCTTGTTGATTTTCTCAAAGAACCAGCTCTTGGTTTCATTGATTCTTTGAATAGTTTTATTTGTTTCTAATTGATTGATTTCAGCCCTGAGTTTGATTATTTCCAGCCGTCTGCTCCTCTTGGGTGCATCTGCTTCTTTTTTTTCTAGGGCTTTCAGTTGGGCCATTAAGTTGCTTGTATGAGATGTTTCAAATTTCTTCTTGAAGGCACTTAGTGCTATGAACTTTCCTCTTAGCACTGCCTTCATTGTGTCCCATAAGTTTGGGTATGTTGTGCTCTGAAAAACAATCTTTTCCATCTCCTATAGCAATGTTTTAGAAAAAAGTCATAAAGTATTATATTACAACTATATTTTATTTTATATTTTAGAAGCAATTTTTATTTAATTATTTTTATTAATCACAGTTTATTCACATTGAATCCCCCCTGTGTCTCTCTCTGTCCTCCCCTCCCAATTCAACCCTCCCTCATCCCGACCCGTGTCCCTCTCCCAGTCCACTGATAAAGGAGGTCGTTTTCCCCGTCCATCCCATCCTATTCTATCAAGAATCATCAGGAGTGGCTGCATTGTCTTCTTCTGTGGCCTGGTATGGCTGCTCCCCCCTCAGGGGGAGGTGATCAAAGAGGAGAAAATTCAATTCCTGTCAAAGACAGTTCCTGTCCCAGTTACTGTGGAGGCAACTTGGATACTGAACTTACAGAGGCTACAGGGGTTACTTACAGGGGTTCCAGGTCATCTCCATGTGTGGCCCATGGTTGGAGTATCATTCTCAGAAAAGACCCCTGTGCCCAGAAATTTTGGATCTGTTGCTGTCTTTATGGAGCTCCTGTCTGCTCCATGTCTTACTGTCTCTCACTTCTTTCAAAATATTCCCTGTACTCTGCCCAAAGTTTGGCTATGATTCTCAACATCTGCCTCACTGCCATGCAGGGTAAAGCCGTTCAGAGCCCCTCTGTGGTAAGCTCCTGTCCTGTTCCGTTTTCTCCCTCTTCCGATGTCCATACTCTTTGCCTTTGTGAAAGGTGATTGAGCATCTTATCCAGAGTCCTCCTTCTTGATTAGTTTCCTTAGGTGTACAGATTTTAGTATGTTTTAGTATGTCCTATATTATATATCTAGTATCCACTTGTGAGTGAGTATATAACCTGTATGTCTTTTTGCTTCTGGAATACCTCTCTCAGGATGATCTTTTCCAGTTCCCACCATTTGCCTGCAAATTTCGTCATTTCCTTGTTTTTATTGCTGAGTAATATTCCATTATGTAGATGTACCACAATATCTGTATCCATTCCTCAACTGAGGGGCATCTGGGCTGTTTCCAGGTTCTTGCTATTAAAAATAAAGCTGCTACAAATATGGTTGAGCAGATGTCCTTGTTGTATACTTGAGCATCTTTTGCATATATGCCTAGGAGTGGTATAGCTGGATCTTGAGGAAGTGCTTTTCCTTATTGTCTGAAAAAGTATCAGACTGATTTCCAAATTGATTGTTTAAGTTTACATTCCCACCAGCAATGAAAAAGGTTTCCCTTTTCTCCACATCCTCTCCAGCATGTGTTGTCACTTGAGCTATTTATCTTAGGCATTCTGATGGATATAAGGTGAAATCTCAGGATCATTTTGATTTGCATTCCCCTGATGACTAAGGATGTTGAACATATCTTTAAGTGTTTCACTGCCATTCGATATCCCGCTGTTGAGAGTCCTCTGTTTAGCCCTGTACCCCATTCTTTTATTCTTTTTGGATTATTTTATTTTTTATTTTATATTAATCACAGATTATATACTTTGTATCCCAGCCATAGTCCCCTCCCCCCTTCCATCCCTATCCTCCCCATCCCTCCCTCATCTCCTCCCTGCTCCTTTCTAAGTCCACTGATAGGGGAGGACCTCCTCCCCTTCCTTCTAACTCCAGCTTATCAGGTCTCTTCAAGACTGGCTGCAATGTCCTCTTCTATGGCCTAGCAAGGCTACTCCTCCCTTGGGGCGGAGGGGTCAAGGGGGTTGAGGAGCCAGCCATTGTGTTCATGTCTGAAATAGTCCCTGTTCCCCTTACTAGGGTACCCACTTGGATATTGAGCTACCATTTGCTACATTCAAGCAGGGGTTCTAGGTTATATCCATACATGGTCGTTGGTTGGAGAAACAGTCTCATAAAAGATCCCTGTGCCCTGCTACATTTGGTCCTTATGGAGTTCCTGTCCTCTCCAGGTCATACTAACTACCCCTTCTTTCGTATGATTCTCTGCACTCTGCAAAGGGTTGGTTATGTGTCTTAATATTTGCTTTGATAAACTGCTAGGTAGAGTCTTTCTGAGGCCCTCTGTGATAGACTCTTGTCCTGCTACTCGCTTTCTCCTACATCCAATGTCCATCCCATTTGTCTTTCTAAGTGAGGATTGATAGTCTTAACCCAGGTCCTCTTTCTTGTTTATCTTCTTTAGGTGTATAGATTTCAGTATGTTTATTCTATCTTATAGGTCTATATAAGTGATTATATACCATGTGTGTCTTTCTGCTTTTGGGATACCTCATTCTTAATTGGATTACTTGATCTCTTGCTGTTTAACTTCTTGAGTTCTTTACATATACTGGATATTAGCCCTCTGTCAGATAAAGGGTTGGTGAACATTCTTTCCCAGTCTGTAGGCAGTCATTTTGTTTAGGTGAGAGTGTCCTTTGATTTACAGAAGCTTTTCAGTTTCATGAGGTCCCATTTATTGATTGATGATCTTAGAGCCTGTGCTGTTGGCCTTCCTTTCAGGAAGTTGTCTCCTGTGCCAATGAGTTCAAGGTTCTTCCCTACTTTTTCTTCTAACCTATTTAATGTGTTTGGTTTTATGTTGAGGTCTTTGACTTTAGTTTTGTGCATGGTTATAAGTATGGACCTATTTGTATTTTTCTGCACATAGACATCCAGTACAACCACATTTTAGAATGAACTTTGGCTTCTACAACGCTTTCTAAAGGGTACCTAGTGACAAAATTTAGAGTAAAATATCTAAGTGAAATGAGATCCCACAAATAAACTTTTAGACTATAATTCTACTGATAGGCTGACTTGGATTCTGAATCATATTTTTTGTGATTATCAAATTCATCAAAAATAGATCCCAGGAGAGGACATTGCAGCCAGCCCTGAGGAGACAGGATGAACTGGGGTCTGATGGAAGGGGAGGAGAGCCTCCCCTGTTGGTGGACTTGGAGGGGGTTGGGAAGAGATGAGGGAGGGATGGGGAGAGTGGGAGGGAATGAGGGAGGGACTATGCCTGAGATGCAAAGTACCTAACCTGTGATAGATGTAAAAATAAATAAATTACATTTAAAAAAAGAAAAAACACTTTATTGTGTTTTATCTGAATAACATCTTGAAGTATCACAGTCATAAGAAAATATTTTAAGTGGTGCCTCTTGGTGCAAGTCTGTAATCCTGGAATTTAAAATGATGGAAAAGAACAACTATAAATTTTAATGAAGCCTGGGCTTCCTAAATGAATCAACATTTTTAAAGAAGAGTAGTAAAATTAAATATTGTGAGAGCTTTATGTATTTTTCAAAATAGGATAAGAATACATTTAAAGTTCATGAGGTTTTTAAAACTGTAATTATATGTCTTTGAAATATAAATTCTGAATGCTTACTTGATCAAATATAATAACATGCTGCACTGAATTGAATACCATAGTCTCCGTTATTTAAATACTTTCTCACTAGTTGGTGATGTTGTTTGGAGATATTTACAAGGTGCTGCATCTATGCTGAAAGCAGTGTGTCATTTAGGGCAGACTTTGGACTTTAAAGTCTTCATTGCTTCCACTCAACTTCTCTGAGGTTGAGAAATCCACTGTGATCAAGATAAGACCAATATCATTGTGGCGAAATCTTCTAGACAATATAGAAAAAGGCTATCCAAAGTGGAACATGGCTGTGTCTCATGCTGTCAGAAGGACTCATTATTGTATAAGAGTCTCCCATTAGTTATTAGTTTTAGTGGCATGAGTGTGAGTGTTACAAGATTCAAGAAATCATGAAGAGAACAGCTGAGGGCTGAAGATTAGCATTTAAAATTGCCAGATGATAATTTTTAATGGGCAAAGGCAGTTACAGTAAAAATTCAGAGTTTGAAACCATGGCATGGTTTAAGTACCTAAAGAGAAGCCAGCCAGACAGTTGCAAAGATAAAGTTTAAGTGGAGATCCCTATGATAGTAGAGGAACTAGGATCTTTCGAAGCCCACAAAGGCCATCATCAATTGAGTGCAGACAGTAGAAAAATCCAAAGAGAAAGATATGTTGCAGGCACAAATATAGAGGAATAAAAATATTCAAATCCTTTGAATATTCAAATCACACAGAGCTACAAGACTTAGAGTTTTCCTCACTGAGTTCCAGTCTTGTTTTGGCCCATTATTTTCTCACCATGATACTATTCTTGCACTTTCAGCATGGGAATGTAAATCTGTGTTATTATATATTAGAAATACGTAATTTATTTCTTGTTTTTCAGAGAGTTACAAATTTGCTATATCATAAAATCTAAGATGCTTTGTACTTTTTTTGAATGAACATCTTTTTTAAAATTTGTATTAATTACAGTTTATTCACATTGTATCTCAGCTATAGACCCTTTCCTCATAACCACCCAATCTTATCCTCCATCCCTAATCTCCTCCCATGCCCCTTTTCAAGTATACTGATAGGAGAGATCCTCCTCCCCTACCATCTGAACCTTGCCTACTAGATCTCATCAGGTCTGGCAGCATTGTCTTACTCTGTGGGTTGGTAAAGCTGCTCCCCAATCAGGGGAAGGTGATCAAAATTCCAGCTACTGAGTTCATGCCAGAGACAGTGTCTGTTGCTATTACTGGGGTACCAACTTGGATCCTGAGATGCCATGGTCTACATATGTGCAGAGACTCTAAGTTATTTCCATGTATGATCCTTGGTTGGAATACGAGTCTCAGAAAACACCCCTTGGCCTAGATTTTTTATTTCAAATGCTCTCTTTCTGGAGCTTCTGTCCACTTCAGTTCTTTGTAACTCCCCATTCTTTCATAAGATTCCCTGCATTCTGCCCAATGTTAGGCTATGAGCCTCAGCATCTGCTTTGATACATTACTGTATCAAAGACTTTAAGAGGCCCTTTGTGGTAGGCTACTGTTCTGTTCCCTCTTTTATCATGCTTGCAATGTCCATCCTGTTTACCTTTCTGAATGAGGATTGATCATCTTACCCAGGGTCCTCCTTCTTGATTAGCTTCTTTAGGTGTAGAAATTTTAGTATAATTATCCTATATTATATGTCTAATATCCACTTGTAAGTGAGTGTATACCACGTATTTCTTTCTGATAACTGATACAAGATGATCATTTCTAGTTCCCATCATTTTCCTGCAATTTTGTGATTTTCTTGATTTTAGTTGCTGAGTAGTATTCCAATGTGTAAATGTACCACACTTTCTGTAACCCCTCATAAGGTGAGGGACATCTGAGTTGTTTCCAGGTTCAGGATACTGCGAATAAAGTTGCTACAAACATGGTTGAACAAATGTCCTTGAGGACTTGAGCATCTTTTGGATATATACCTAGGAGTGGTAGAGCTGGATCTTGAGGAAGCACTATTCCTAATTGTCTGAAAAGCATATGATTGATTTCCCAAGTGGTTGTACAAGTTTACATTCACACCAGCAATGGAGGAACGTTCCCCTTTCTCCACATCCTCTCCAGCATGTATTGTCACTTCAGTTTTTGATCTTAGCAATTCAGATGGGTGAAAGTTGAACTCTCGGGGTCATTTTGATTTGTGTTTTCCTGATGACTAAGGTCATTGACCATTTCTTTAAGTGTTTGTCTGCCATTCTATATTCCTTTACAGAGAAGTCTCTGTTTAGCTCTTTACCCCATTTTTAAATTGAATTAGTTGATTTGTTGCTTTTTCATTTCTTGAGTTCTTTATATATTCTGGATATTAGTCCTTTGTCAGATATAGGGTCGGTAATAATCCTTTCCCAGTCTGGAGCCTGTCATTTTGTTCTGATGAGAGTGTCCTTTGCTTTACAGAAGCTTTTCATTTTCATGAGGTCCCATTTATTGATTGCATCTAAAAGCCTGTGCTGTTGGTAGTACGTTCAGGAAGTTGTCTCTTGTGCCAATGAGGTCAAGGTTTTACCACTTTTTCTTCTAACAGATTTCATGTTTCTGCTTTTATGTTGAAGTCTTTTATCCACTTGGAGTTCAGTTTTGTGCAGGGTGATAAATATGGATCTATTTGCATTTCTTTATATGTAGACACCCAGTTAGACCAGCAACATTTGTTGAAGATGCTGTCTTTTTTTCCAGTGTATAGTTTTTGCGTCTTTGTCAAAAATCAGGTTTCCTTAGGTATATGGTTTGAGTTTGAGCCTCCAATTTGATTCCATTGAGACACCATTCTGTTTCTATGCCAGTACCATGAAGTTTTTATTATTATTAGTCTATGGTACAGCTTGATATCAGAGATGGGGATACCTCCAGATGATCGGTTTTTGTACAGGATTGTTTTAGTAATTCTAGGATTCTGGTTTATCCATATGAAATTCAGAGTTGTTCTTTCAAGGTCTTTAACAATGTGTTGGTATTTTGGTGGGAATTGCACTGAATATGTATATTGCTTTTGGCAGATAACCATTTTAACTAGGTTAATCTTACCAATCCATGAGCATGGGAGATCTTTCCATCTCCTGAAATATTCAATTTCTTTCTTCAGAGATTTGAAATTTTTTTCAAACAGCTTTTTAACTTGCATTATTAGAGTCATGCCAAGATACTTTATGTTTTGTGGTTATTGTGAAATGTGTAGTTTCCCTAATTTCCTAGTCAGCCCTTTGTTTTACTATTACAGGAGGGCTACTGAATTTTTGGAGTTACTTTTGTATACAGCCACTTTGCTGAAGGTATTTATCAGCTGAAGAAGTTCTCTGGTTGAATTTTTGGAGTCATTCATGTATACTAACATATCATCTGTAAATAGTGATATTTTGACTTCTTCCTTTCCATTTGTATTCAATTGACCTCCTTTAATTTTCTTATTGCTCTAGCTAGGACTTCAAGTACTATTTTCAAGAGATATGGAGAGAGTGGGCAGCCTTTCCTTGTCCCTGATTTCAGGGGGACTGATTTAAGCTTCTCTCCATTCATTTTGATGTTGGCTATGGGCTTTTCGTATATTATTATTATTATTATTATTATTATTATTATTATTATTAATTTGATATGTGAGCCAAAGATGATGCGTTTTATTTTTAAATTAATTACAAAAACCCTTGGTTTTAAGAAGCAAAACATGTATCCTTGCATCCCTTTCCTTAGGCAATGACCAAATAGCTGAAATAAATTTATGATCTATTTGGTCACAAGAACTTTAACAGTGAAGAACATAACTGAGATGGGTAAACTGAAATTTGCGTTCTTCTTCTTTTTTAAATGTAATTTATTTATTTTTATATCAATAACAAGTCAGATACTTTGCATCCCAGGTGTAGTCCCCTACTTCATTCCCTCCCACTCTCCCTACCCCTCCCTCATCTCCTCCCCGCCCCCTCCAAGTCCACCAAAGTGGGAGGACCACCTCCCCTCCCATCCGACCGCAGATCATCTTGTCTCCTTAGGGCTGGCTGCAATGTCCTCCCCTGAGATCTAGCCAGGCTGTTACTCCCTGGCGGGTATGGTGGAGGGGCAAAGAACCAGCCATCAATTTCATGACTGAAACAGTCTCCGTTCCCCTTACTAGGATCTTCAGTTGGAAACCAAGCTACCATGAGCCACATCTGAGCAGGGCTTCTAGGCCATATCCATACATGGTCCTTGGTTGGATAAACTGTCTAGTAAAAGACCCCGGTGCCCTGTGCAGTTTGGTCTTTGTGAAGATCTTGTTCTCCCCAAGTATTACTAACTTTCCCTATTTTTATTATTACTTCCCGCCCTCTACCGAAGGCTTGGTTGTGAGATTTAATATCTCTTTGATACATTTCTATATTGGTTCTTTCAGAAGCCCTCTTTGGTATGCTCCTCTCCTGTTGCTCCTTTTATCCTCCATTCAATGTCTATCCCATTTGTTCATCTAAAAGAGCATTGATCATACCAACCTGGGTCCTCCTCCTTGTATATCTTCCTTAGGTGTGTAGATTTCAGCATGACCTTCTTATCCTATAGGTCTATATAAGTGAGTATATATCATATGTTTCTTTCTGCTTTTGCGATACATCACTTAGGATGATCATTTCCAGGTCCCACAATTTGCCGGTGAATTTCATGATTTCCTTGTTTTTAACTGCTGAGTAGTATTCCATTGTGTAAAAGTACCATGATTTCTGAATCCATTCCTCAACTGAGGGACACTTGGTTGTTTCCAGGTTCTGGCTATTACAAATAAAGGACCTACAAACATAGTTGAGCAAATGTCCTTGTTGTGTACTTGAGCATTATTTGGATATATGCCTAAGAGTGGTATAGCTGGGCTTTGAGGATTCCCTATTCCTAATTGTCTAAGAAAGCACCAAATTGATTTCCAGAGTGGTTGTACAAGTTTGCATTCCCACCAGCAATGGAGGAGGGTTCCACTTTCTCCACAACCTATCCAGCATGCATTGTCACTAGAATTTTTGATCTTAGCCATTCTGGTGGGTGTAAGATGAATTCTCAAGGTCGTTTAGATTTGCATCTCCCTAATGGCTAAGAATGTTGAGCATTTCTTTAAGTGTTTTTCTGCCATTCTAAAATCCTCTATAGTCAGTTCTCTTTTTACCTCCATACCCCATTTTTTTCATACCCCATTTTTTAATTGGATTACTTGATATCTTGCTTTTTAACTTCTTGACTTCTTTATAGTACTGGATATTAGCCCTCTGTCAGATAGAGGGTTGGTAATGATCCTTTCCCAATCTGTAGGCTGTAGTTTCGTTCTGATGACAGTGTCCTTAGCTTTACAGAAGCTTTTCAGCTTCATGAGGTCCCACTTATTGATTGTTGATCTTAGAGCCTGTGCTGTTGGTGTTCTATTCAGGAAGTAGTCTCCTGTGCCAATGAATTCTAGGGTCTTCCCCAATTTTTCTTCTAACCATTTTAGTTTGTCTGGTTTTATGTTGAGGTCTTTGATCCACTTGGATTTTAGCTTTGTGCAAGGTGATAAATATGGATCTATTTTCATTTTTCTGCAAACAGATATCCAGTTGGACCAGCACCATTTGTTGAAGATGCTGTCATTTTTCCATTGAATGGTTTTGGCTTCTTTGTCAAAAATCAAGTTTCCATAGGTGTGTGGGTTCATTTCTGGGTCTTCTATTCGGTTCCATTGATCCACTATTCTGTTTCTATGCCAATACCATGCAGTTTTTATTACTATTGCTCTGTAGTACACTTGAAGTCAGGGATGGAGATACCTCCCGATGATCTGTTGTTGTAGAGGATTGTTTGGAGATTCTGGGTTTTTTGTTACTCCATAAGAAGTTGAGTATTTTTCTTTCAAGTTCTGTGAAGAATTTTGAAGGTATTTTGATGGGAATTGCATTGATCTCCTTTAGTTGTCTTATTGATCTAGCTAGGACTTCAAGTACTATGTTGAAGAGATATGGAGATAATGGGCAACATTGCCTAGTCCCTGATTTCAGTGGGATTGATTTAAGTTTCTCTCCATTGAGTTTGATGTTAGCTATAGGCTTGCTGTATATTGCCTTTACTATGTTTAGGTATGTGCCTTGTATCCCTAATCTCTCCAAGACGTTATACATGAATGGGTATTGGATTGTGTCATATGATTTTTCGGCATCTAGGGAGATGATCATGTGGTTTTTCTCCTTCAGTTTGTTTATATGGTAGATCACATTGATGGATTTTTGTATATTGAACCACCCTTGGATGCCTGGGATGAAGCCTACTTGGTCATGGTGGTTGATATCTTTTATGTGCTCTTGGATTCAGTTTGCAAGTATTTTATTGAGTATTTTTGTGTCAATGTTCATAAGAGAGATAGGTCTGAAGTTCTCTTTTTTGTTGGATCTTTGTGTGGTTTAGGTATCAAGGTGACTGTGGCTTCATAGAAAGAGTTCGGTAATTTTCCTTCTATTTCTATTTTTGGAACACTTTATAGAGAATAGGTGTTAGGACTTCTTTGAAGGTCTGGTAGAATACTGCACTAAAATCATCTGGCCCAGGGCTTTTTTTGGTGGGGAGGCTGTTGATGACTGCTTCTATTTACTTGGGGAATATAGGTCTATTCAATCATTCTACCTAATCCTGACTTAATTTAGATACATGGAATCTCTCAAGAAAATTGTCCATTTCATTGAGATTTTCGAATTTTGTGGCATATAGGCTTTGGTAGTAAGACCTAATAATTGTTTGGATATCCTCAGTGTCTGTAGTTATGTCCCTCTTTTCATTTCTGATTTTGCTGATTTGGACAGTTTCTCTCTGTATTTTTTGTTGTTGTTGTTGTTGTTAGTTTGGCAAGGGGCTTGTCTATCTTGTTGATTTTCTCAAAGAACCAGCTCTTGGTTTCATTGATTCATTGAATAGTTTTATTAATTTCTATTTGATTGATTTCAGCCCTGAGTTTGATTATTTCCAGCAGTCTGCTCCTCTTAGGGTATCTGCTTCTTTTTTCTCTAGAGATTTCAGTTGGGTCATTAAGTTGCTTGTATGAGATGTTTCAAATTTCTTCTTGAAGGCACTTAGTGCTATGAACTTTCCTCTTAGCACTGCCTTCATTGTGTCTCATAAGTTTGGGTATGTTGTGCTTTCATTTTCATTGAATTCTAGGAAGTCTTTAATTTCTTTCTTAATTTCTTCCCTAAACAAGCTGTCCTTGAGTAGTAAGTTGTTCAGTTCCCATGTATGTGCAGGCTGTTTGCTATTACTCTTGTTGTTGAGGTCCAGCTTGGACCATGATAGTCAGCTAGGATACAAGGGATTATTTCAATCTTCCTGTATCTGCTGAGGCTTGCTTTGTGACCAACTATATGGTCTATTATGGAGAAGTTTCCATGAGGTGCTGAAAAGAAGGTATACTCTTTTGTTCTGTGGTGAAAAGTTCTGTAGACATCTATTAGGTCCATTTGATTTAGGGTCTATGTGAGTACCCTTGTTTCTCTGTTTTGCTTCTGACTGTATGATCTGTCTCTTGGTGAGAGTGGAGAGTTGAAGTCTCCCACTATTAGGGTGTTGGGATCAATGCGTGATTTCAGTTTTAATATTGTTTGATTTACATATGTAGGTGGTCTTGTATTTGGGGCATAAATGTTCCAAATTGTGATGTCCTCCTGTTGGAATTTTCCTTTGATGAGACAGAAGTGCCCCTCCTCATTTTTCTTGATTAACTTTGGTTGAAAGTCTATTTTATTAGATACTAGGATTGCTACCCCAACTTGTTTTCTGTGTCCATTTGCTTGGAAAATAGTTATCCAGCCCTTCACTCTGAGGTAGTGTTTGTCTTTGTTGCATCGGTGTGTTTCTTGGATGCAGTAGAATGTTGGATCCTGTTTCTGCCACCATTCTGTTAGTCTACGTCTTTTTATTGGAGAGTTGAGTCCATTGATGTTGATAGATAATAGTGACCAATGACAGTTAGTTCATTTTATTGTGGAGTTGGTGGTCTTTCTGTGATTCATTGCTTTTTTGTTGTTGTTGTCGTTGGGAAATTATTTTGTCCTATATTTTCTTTGGTGTAGTTGTTTCCGTTGGACTGAAGTTTTCCTTCCAGTACCTTCTGTAGGGCTGGGTTGCTGTGTAGGTATTGCATGAATTTTGTTTTGTCATGGAAAATTTTGTGTTCTCCATCTATGATGAGTGAAATCTTTGCTGAGCATAGTAATCTTGGTTGGCATCTGTTTTCCCTTAAGGACTGCATGACTTCTGCCCAGCCCCTTCTGGCTTTCATAGTTTCTGATGAG
>JAQQSO010005581.1:0-11930 GCA_028658305.1 Pachyuromys duprasi
TAATATCCAGTATGTATAAAGAATTCAAGAAGTTAAAAAGCAAGAAACCAAGTAATCCAATTAAAAAAATGGCGTATGGAGCTAAAAAAAGAACTGACTGTAGAGGATTATAGAATGGAAGAAAAGCACTTAAAGAAATGCTCAATGTCCTTAGTCATCAGGGAGATGCAAATCAAAACGACCCTGAGATTCCACCTTACACCCACCAGAATGGCTAAGATCAAAAACTCTAGTGACAATGCATGCTGGAGAGGTTGTGGAGAAAGAGGAACCCTCCTCCATTGCTGGTGGGAATGCAAACTTGTACAACCACTCTGGAAATCAATTTGGCGCTTACTTAGACAGTTAGGAAGAGTGATTCCTCACGACCCAGCTATACCACTCTTTTTTAAAAAATTTATTTATTTTTATATCAATCACAAGTTAGATACTTTGCATCCCAGGCATAGCCTCCTCCCTCATTCCTTCCCACCCTATCACTCCCTTCCTCATCTCCCTCCTCCCTGCCCCCTCCAAGTCTACCAACAGGGGAGGACCTCCTCCCCTTCCATCCAACCCCTGCTCACCCTGTCTCCTCAGGGCTGGCTGCAATGTCCTCCCCTGGGATCTAGCCAGTCTGTCACTCCCCTGCTTGCATGGGGGAGGGTCAAAGAGTCAGCCATCAAGATCATGACTGAAACAGTCCCTGTTTCCCACACTAGGGTCTTCAGTCTGACAAGGAGCTATCATGGACCCCATCTGAGCTGGGGTTCCAGGCCACATCCACACATGGTCCTTGATTGTAGAAACCATCTCATACAAGACCCCTGTGCCCTGCTCAGTTTGGTATTTGTGGAGCTCTTGTTCTTCCCAAGTCTCACCAACCTCCCCCAGATCTATCATTACTTCTCGCCCTCTGCCAAAGTCTTTATCGCGAGTCTTAATATCTGCTCAGATACATTGCTACATTGATCCCCCCAGAGGTCCTACTTGGCATGCTCCTGTCCTGTTGCTTGTTTTCTCCTCCACTCAATGTCCATCCCATTTGTATATATGCCTAAGAGTGGTATAGCTGGGTCTTGAGGAGGTAGGTATATATCCAAAAGATGCTCAAGCACACAACAAGGACATCTGCTCAACTATGATCATAGCTGCCTTATTTGTAATAGCCAGAACCTGGAAACAACCCAGATGTCCCTCACTTGAGAAATGGATACAGAAATTGTGGTACTTTTACACAATGGAATACTACTCAGCAATTAAAAAGGAGGAAATCATGAAATTCGCTGGCAAATGGTGGGCCCGGGAAATGATCATCCCAAGTGAGGTATCCCAAAATCAGAAAGAAACATATGGTATATACTCACTTATATAGACCTATAGGATAGGAAGGTCATGCTGAAATCTACACACCTAGGGAAGATATACAGGAAGGAGGACCCAGGTTGGTATGATCAATGCTCATTTATATGAACTAATAGGGACATTGAATGGAGGAGAAAACAAGCAACAGGATAGGAGCATACCAAAGAGTACCTATGAAAGAATCAGTATTGCAATGTATCAAAGCAGATATTAAGATTCACAATTAAGCCCTTGCAGTGGGCAGGAAGTAATAATAAAACTAGGGGAAGTTAGTAACTTGGGGAGAACAAGAGCTCCACAAAGATCAAACTGATCAGGGCACAGGGGTCTTATATGAGACTGTTTCTCCAACCAAGGACCATATATGGATATGGCCTAGAACCCCTGCTCAAATGTGGCCCATGATAACTCATTGTGGAACTGAAGACTCTAGTAAGGGAAACAGGGACTGTTTCAGTCTTGAACTTGATGGCTGGCTCTTTGACCCTCCCCCATACACGCCAGGGAGTAACAGCCTGGCTAGATCCCAAGGGAGGACATTGCAGCTAGCCCTGAGGAGACAAGATGATCAGATGGAAGGTGAGGAGATCCTCCCCAGTTGGTGGACTTGGAGGGGATGGGGAGGAGATGAGGGAGGGTTGGGGAGGGTAGGAGGAAATGAGGGAGGGGGTTCCGCATGGGATGCACAAATCCTAACCTGTGATTGATATAAAAATAAATAAATTTATTTAAAATTTAAATAAATTTATTTAAAATTATGTGACAAAGATTCTCCAAAAGAACCCATAGTAATTTGTCATCTGTGAAAATACAGAAAAAACCTCTTCCCCACTTTATAACATTCCCTGATTTCCATTTTGTTGTTAAAACATCTTTAAAGTATAAAGCTTAGGTATACACGTTTTTTTTTTCTACAATCCAGTGTTTTACAGATAATCTTATTCTCCCCTTCTGTTCATCAAGGTACATTTAGATCTTTATGAATCTGCACATATCAACAGCTAGCAAATCTCATCTTTTAAACTAGATACTGACATTTAAATACATAAACAATAAAGCCATATTACATAAGATATCAAAGTACAGTGTCAATTAAAATATGTATCCATTGTGTGAGACTGAAGGATTATTAATTTGAGTGTCACATTGTTGTAGTAGATCTCTTCCCCATAGGTTTATGACTATGTCTGCCACATAAAGATTTAATTTTCCTATTTTTGATCATCTGTTTTCACACATTTAATTTTATCTTACACTTTGTTTTACTTGGAGTGATGTTCCAATCCCTACCAACTGTGTAGATAGCTTTGGAAAGGGCCAATGTGGATTCTAAGAATCTTGTGAGATTATAGTAACATCGGCTTCTGTGTCCATCAAACTTTCAATTTTAATACTATTTAATTTTAATTTTGGTCTTTGCTCATCGATAGTTCTTTGACAAAGAAGCTGTCTTCTAGTAATTCAAATTATCTTCTGTTTTTCAGTTGGAGCTGTTTTGCTTTTTAACATATGGAAACTGTAAAAGTTGAGCAATTCTATCTTCCACTTTAAAGTGAAAATTTTTTTCTTCATGTAAGCCATAATCTCAGTCTCTCCCTTTAAGTATTCATCTATAATTCCTAGATGCACAACGAATCCTTGAAGTGTTACACTACTTTTTCCTAAAACCATCTCTACTGTCTTTGCGGGTAAAGGTCCGTGAACTTCATTAAGCATTTTATAGCATTGCAGTTTTGGTGGTAGTGTGAAATTTTTACTTATGACTAAGCATAGGACATTGCTTCCTTCTGTAACATGCATCAGATCTTCAATTCCTAATTTAGCTTTCTCTAGTTGCACTATGGATTGCTGAGAGGAAAGGCCAGACTTCTGTTGTTTGTTGTTGGGGGATGAGCTAAGCCACTTAAAGAGTTTCCCTTCAGTAAGAGATTGCCTTGCATATATCTTTCTTAAATTCAATACTCACATGATTATCTCATGATTTTATAGCATGTAAATTGTTGTGTGGAACTGTTACCCAGGTATTGGTACTTATTGAGTGTTTCACTATGACAACAATGTTCTTAATGTTTGCTGCCTTATCAGAACTTCTTAGGTTTATGTCATGTAGTCTATTCTTCTCCATCCCGTCTGAAGGACACTTATCAAGTTAGTAGCAGCTTTTATATCATCACCAGAACTGTTAAAGTCCATCCGAGACCTAAGTACAGACTGGAACATTATCACTTATCTTTCACTGCATTTGATATTTCTCAACACAAAATCACACCAGAACTAAAAGCTGAGAAAATGAATTCTAACTCTTCATGACATATGCTGAAAGGACACATTGTTAAAGAGAAAGTGTTGAATGTGATCATAGAGAAATTATTAAAAATATATTCCCAATTTATGGATATTAATTGTTAAATTTCTGCATCGTTAATAAGTACTTTTATAACATTATCATCCTTGAAAACATCTATAGTTGAGGTAACTTATTGGGTAGACTTCTGTATAGATATCTAGTTATAGATATGGATATATATATATATATATATATATATATATATATATGAACCCACATACATGAATATAGAAGCAAAGCACACACACCCAAAGATGACTAGTTCAAATCTTAGATACAAGAGCTCTGTGAACTTCTGTAGTATGGTTGTTTAGCAGAAAGAAAAGTTATTTACTAAAAATGAAAATAAAGGTTATATTTCAAATTATTAATTATTATCTAGTTTTCAAAATATTGTCTGTATTGTCTAAATTATTTGTCTATATTTCACATTAATGAATAATATTGAGTTTAAAACAGCATTATATAATTCATGTTATATTAAAATCAATTAAAATCATCATCTAGAATAAACACAACAGCATAAGCAACTAGTGATAGAGTAATTATTTTATGGATCATGTAGAGCTTACATTAAGATTCCTAAAAGATGAATGACAAAATTTATGTGAAAAAATAACTTGAAATTAGACAAATGACTTCAGTGGCATTTTGAGATGTCATCTTTTAAAAGCTCAGGAAAGGTGCTTATTAGCTTGTAGAGTAGCTACCTAATGACTCAATCGATATGTTCATATATTTACCTTCTAAATTGTAAAACTTTAAACCCTGGCAAAGCAACACCAGACAGTTTCTCCATAATTTCTTTAACCTGCTCTGCAGCTTACATATCTCAGATATCAGAGCTCATAGGAAGAGCTAGTAAATCACTATCTGATAATGGCATGCCTTCAAAACATTTAGCAATTTTCCAATAAAAATTTGTCTTTTTTCCACTGACTTATTTCTTATTGATTCCTTTACTTTCTTCATGTTGTTGCTCTTCACAGCTCAGTAATTTGGAAATTCTCTTTCGTACAGCTGTCACATATGTCAGAGTTCACAGTATGAGTGACATTGCAAGTAGTCCCTGATGGGTGTGATGGCAGTGTTATTTAGCTCACTCTTTCCCCCATTAAACACAACATAATAACAAAAAATGAATAAAAATTGAACACGGGAAAGCCGAAATTGAAAATTATTTCTATAATTAAACAAATATTGTAATTTTTTTTGGATATGTTTGAAATCACTGTCAGGGTACAAGTGATAAAGATGTTAAAAATTTACTAAGTTTCAACTATCTACATCATTACATTTGCTGAACAAAAGACAATCCCTTCTCTAAGAAATACTGATCAAAGTATTGTGAGGAAGATATTCATTATTCTACTATCCAATGAAAAAATATTCACCTTGGTATTTATTGGAATTTTCCTGAATTTTTCAACACATTAAAAGAAAGGCAAGCTTTCATGAGGTACAATTTATTAATTGTTGATTTCAGAGCCTCAGCTGTTTGTGTTCTTTTCAGGAAGTTGTCTCCTGTGTTAATGAGTTCAAGGCTATTCCCTACTTTTTGTTCTAGTGGATTGACTTTAGGGTTTTATGTTGAGGTCTTTGATCCACTTGGACTTGACTTTTGTGCAGGGTGATAAATATGTACCTATTTGCATTTTCTACATGTGATCATCCAATTAGCCAACTACCATTTGTTGAAGATGCTTTCATTTTTTCATTGTATGGTTTTGCCTTCTTTGTCAAAATCAAGTGTTTTAGGTGTGTGGATTTATGTCTCAGTGTTCAGTTCAATTCCATTTATTTAACAGACTGTTTCTATGCCAGTACCATGCAGTTTTTGTTACTGTGGTTCTGTAGTACACCTTGAAGTCAGGCATGAAGATATCTCCAGAAGTTCTTTTATTTTATAGGATCATTTTAGCTATTGTTTATTATTATTATTATATGAAGGTGAGGACTGTTCTTTTGAGATCTGAAAAAAAATTGTCCTGGTATTTTGATGAGACTTGTATTGAATCTATAGGTTGGTTTTGGTAAGATAGCCATTTTTATTAGGTCAATCCTATTGATCCATGAGCAAGGGAGATCTTTCCAACTTCTGATATCTTCTTCCATTTATTTATTCCGAAACTACATGTTCTTGCTTTATAGGTCTTTCACTTGCTTTGCTGGTGTATCACCAAGATACTTTACATTATTTGTGGTCATTGTGAAGGGTGTTGTTTCCCTTGTTTTTTTTTTTTTTTTTTTTCTCAGCCTATCTGTTCTTTGTGACCAGGATGGCTATTGATTTTTTTTTTTTTTAGTTAATTTTGTATACAGCTACTTTACTGAGATTGCTTATCAGCTGTAAGAGTTATCTGGTAGAATTTTGTGGGTTGTTTGTATATACTATCATATTATCTGCAAATAGTGATATGTTGACTTCTTACTTTCCAATGTGTATCCCTTTGATCTTATTTACTTGTTTTATTGCTCTAGCTAGGACTTCAAATGCTATACTGAAGAGATATGAAGAAAGTGGGCAGTCCTGTCTCTGTAGTTAGTGAAATTTCTATGAGTGTCTCTCCAAGCTGGTGAGATGGCTCATTGGGTAAAGACACTTGTATTCAATGCTGATATTCTGAATTTCATTAATGAGGAAGAGAAATATTAATTACAATTTGTCCTCCAACCTTCACACATTAGCTCCACATGAACTTAAAAACAGAATAAGAGAGGAGATAATGAGAGAGAGAGATCATAGTGTTGTTAAAAAATTCACGTTTATTTATGTGTGTGCATTGTGTGTGTGTTTGCATCTCTGTGAGTGTGTGTGTGTATACTGTAGTATAAAATTTCCTTACAAAAGAAGAAGGAGATGGGAAGAAGAAGGAGCAGTATATAGGAGAGAAATACAGAGGAAGAGATAGACATAGAGGGAATGTAACATTAAGAGTGTTTGTAAAGGATATAGAGTATCTTATTGTATATTTATCTAAAAGTATCTATATTTACCTACACTCACATATATTTTAGTGACATAGAGTATCATATTGTATATTTATCTAAAAGTATATTTACCTACACACACATATATTTTTAATGAAATTGAGATACTTAATGTGATAATGCTCTCCCACTACATCATACCTGTTTCCCAAAAATAAATAAATAAAAGCATAAAAGTCTTCTCAAGTCATTGATCAGAGAATTCTAAGAGGTTCTCAAATTAATGTAAACATTGTTGTTGCCCTTGGTTGTCTCCCAGAAATTGAAGGTAAGATCCTATTACTAAAGTCATGGCACAGTTCTGACACATGAATTGGAGGAATCAAACTGGAGCTGGCTGAGCTGCTTTGAGTTATAGCTCTTACAGTATTAATAGGCATTATGGAATCTGTCAACGAAAAGGGAATATCAGTGTTTTTGCCTAGCTATATCACCCACCAACCACAATGAGAAGACCATCACAATACTCTCAATGGTGTAATAAAGACAAGTTTCTCTTGAGGCTAACCAATAGATGTATAATAAACCATAAATGTTGCTGAACCGGAGCAAATCCATGGCACTATATAACCAGACAACTCCCATGGTTTGAGAAGTCATAGACTTGAAAAGAGGACCTAATTGCCGGAGCCCGCCAGCAGAGCAGAACGGGGTTCTGAGTCGGGAGTGAGGATTGAAATTAATAATGTACACTACACATATTATGTTCCGAGAGGCTTCTGGTCGCTTGATCGTGGCTCCAATGAGCCCTAGAGCGTCAATATGCTCTACATCTGAAAAGCCACGAGGCCAGCCAGCTTTGTTTATGTATACAAACAGTTTACACAAAGGGTTAATTTTTACAAGGAAGTGAGACAGTGTTGAGATTTCAAACAAGCTCTCCCACCTGCTGTCACTAAACAAAAGGCGAATGGACTTGCAAATCCTTCCCTGTCTCCAAGGGAAGGCCTGGAAAAAACCTGTCTTCCTGTGCTGAGACTTGCATTTCAAATAGCCGCCAAAGCAGCTATGACCCGGCCCAGGACACCTAATGCTGTCATTTTGTAAAACAATAGAAATTTCTTCTGTGTTCTCAATACTTAATCATATACCCATAGGGAAGTGTAGCTCCTATCGTTCATCAAATGAGCTTCTTTTGCAATAGATATAGACTATCACAGAACTCCTCAACTTGTCAAAATGCAAAGAATATATTATGATGAGTACCCAGCCCCAGTTCATCTATCTGTAGTACAATTGCTACATACAAGGTTCAAGAAAAATATAGAAATGAGACCATAAAAATGTTTTAAAGAAGAAATTCAGGATACCTGCTGTTTATGCCACTTAAACATCACAGAGAAAATACCCTTATAAACTTTCTACAATAAGGTTACTGGACAAGACCTTCATAATGATACCTGTTGATCTCCCCACAAAGGAAAATTCCATATGTTCTCATCCATAGATAAGGAGCCATTTGTGTACTCTGAGAGGGAGAATCACCTTCTCCTATGATGAGCCTCTACAAGTTCTCCAATTAAATCAGTTAGACTAGGATGCTAATAAATGCCAGAAAAATCTACATGGACTCAGAAGGGTATATACAGATTTATGTGCATGGAGTTGGATTGTTAGAAGGTAAATATTTATATATAGTAGATATATAGATGATAGATAAATAGATGATAGATGATGATGATAGAAATAAAGATAGAAAGATAGATGATATACATATAGACATACAGTTAGGAAGAACCACATATGATTATAATTAAAGAAAAGATCATGAAATTGGGATGATTATATGGGAGGAATAGAAGGATGAAGGGAGATATGGGAATGTTATAGACAAGGTGAAAACATAAGAGCGACCAGTTTATAGTTTTTGATTATTTTTTATGACTTTCATATCTATCAGAAATAATATGTATGAATAACAGTACTCCATAGCTTTATTTATGTATGTTCCTCTGTTTAAGAAATATATTGTTCTTTCCATTATTATTATTATTTGCTATTTATTCACTTTGTATCCCAGTTGTAGCCCCAACTCTCATCTTCTCCCAGGCCCATACTCACTTCCTCTTTCTCTGTATCCTTCTCTCCCAGTCCACTGATAGGGGAAGCCCTTCTCCCCTCCTGTCTGACCCTAGTCTATCTGGTCCCACCAGGACTGCCTAGATCCTCTTCCTCTGTGGGTTGGCTAGGTCACCCAACCAGGGAGAAGTAATTAAGGAGCAGTCAACTGAGTTCTTGTTAGAGACTGTCTCTTCTCCCCTTAATTGGCAACCAAAAAGTGACAAAGCTGCCTATGGGCTACATCTGAGCAGAAAGTCTAGGTCCTCTCTATGTACGATCTTTGGTTGTTGCATCAATTTCTGTAGTCCACACCCCACCAGGCCCAGCTAAGTTTGGCCTTGTTGGTCTTAGTTTGGGGCTCCAGTCCTGCCTGTGTCCTTCTATATCCCCATTCACGAAATTTGCAGACAAATGTATGGAACTAGAAAAGATCATTCTGACTGAGGTAAATCAGAAGAAAAAAGACACACAAAATATATACTTACTTGTAAGTAGATATTAGCCATATAATATAGGATAAACATACTAAAATCTACAGACCTAAAGAAGCTAAACAAGAAGGACCCTAGGAAAGGTACTTAATTCTCATTAAGAAGGGCAAACAGGATAGACACCAGAAGCAGTAGAAGAGAGGGAACAAGTTGGAAGGCTACCACAGATGTACTCTAAAAGACTCTAACCAGCAGGGGATCAAAGCAGATGCAGGGACTCACAGCCAAACTTTGCACACAGCACAGGGATTCTTATGGAAGATGAAATCTATAGTTGAATAAAACATTTGAGGAAATACATGACCACTTATATTATTCATTATCATCTAATCACTATAACCTCTTCTTTACTATATGATCTTAAAATTGTGTATATTGAAAGACAAAGAGATAAAATATTAAGAGCTTCAAGTATATAATGTATAGCCTGAATTTGCAACAACCCAAAAGTTCCTTGTGTTAAAATTAGAGAAATGGGGAGAATCCAAGATGGCAGTCCCGGGAGGACACTGTGTCTGAGGAGTAGGACAGCAGTGACATCGCAGTGACCAGGAGAATGAAATCTGGGACCTAAAACACCAGTGTTTGTGATTGCCAGGTGAGCAGAATTCCTATGGTTAGGAAATCAAGTGGGAAAGTCCTAGGGACACCCAGTTAATCCCTGAAAAAACTTCGGGTGACCTGCTGTGCAGAGCACTGATCTGAACATACAGCCTCCCTGACCGGAACACACCATCGCTGGGACAGACTGAGGCACCCCAGACACCATTCCAGACTGCGGTGAATTGGTGTGTGTACATTTGCTAGCCTTGATCTGAACATGCAGCCTCACATAGTGCCACCAGCTGACATCCTGGACCAGGGCATATAGTATCCAGTCCAGACTGAGGTGTCCCCCAGATACCATCCCAGAGTGAGGTGCATGGCCCCTGGCTCAGAAAGAGTCGCCAAGTCCCCAGACCAGAGGAGAGCCCTTAGCAGCAAGCCCAGATCAGAGCCTGGAGCCTCCAGACCAGAGCAGCCCCCAGCCACCATCTCAAACCGGGACACTGAGCCTCTGACACAGAGTGAGGTGCCAAGCCTCCAGACCAGAGTGGCGACCAGCCTGCGGTGCTCACAGCTTCTAGCACAGAGCACAGAGCCAGGCACACAGAGCCCACAACAGAGTATGTGTCCCGCCTACAATGCCACCCACTGACCTCAGAGTCTAGCCTGCAGAACCTGCCACAGACTGCAGACTACTGGGAATTCAGGAAACCAGCACACATGCTTGCTACCTGCAATCTGTGCTTGCTAAACACGCTAGCACCCTCATCCCCTCTTATGCTTGCTCCCAAACCCCATAGCCCAAGCATATACAGTCCCTAGAACTCCCCTTCAAGACACCTTCCCAGTACACGAGAACACACACACACATACACACACACACATACACACACACACTCACACACTTACTCCTGCCCCACAACAACGATACTGTGCCAGCAGTCTTTCCTCCCACAGGGACAACTGAGGCAACAACACACACTCTCAAAGAACTGGGATTCCCTGATCTTCTTGAAGAATACTCCAGAGACCAGAGATTGACAGTTCCAGTTTCAGACTGAACTTCAGTTCAGCCTCAAGGAACAAAGAGCTCCTTGATTATAGATAAACAAATGGCCAAAGGTCGATGTAAGAACTCACCCAACAAAAATCAAGACACCATAGCACCACCAGAAACACCCAAAAGCAATGGAGATTTTAATTCAGCGGAGACACAGGAAAAGGTTGTTAAACCTATGCTCATGCAGTTACTAGAGGAACAAAAAGAAGAAATGAACAAGGCCCTCAAAGAAATACAGAAGAATATAATTGCCCATGTAGAGGAACAATTAAAGAAATAGAGAGAGGAAACAAACAAAGAAATAGGAGCCACATTCAATCAGATGAAGGAAATGATACAGACCATGAAAACAGAATTAGAATCTATAAAGAAAACATAAACAGAGAAAAACCTGGAACAGGAGAATTTAGAGAAAAGATTAGGAACAACAAAGGTAAGCATCACCAATAGAATATAAGAGATGGAAGGGAGAATCTCAGGAAATGATTTCTCACTCAAAGAAAAAATAAAATCGGAAAAGTCCCAAACACAAAACATCTAAGAAATTAAGGATGCCATGAAAACACAAAATCTAAGAATAATAGGAATAGATGAAAAAGAAGACTCCAGGCTCTAAGGACAAGAAAATATTTTAAATACTCAACTTCATATGGAGAAATAAAAAACCCAGAATCTCCAAAACAATCCTCTACAACAAAAGATCATCTGGAGGTATCTCCATCCCTGATCTCAAGCTGTACTACAGAGCAATAGTAATAAAAACTGTATGGTATTGGCATAGAAACAGAAGCATGGATCAATGGAACCAAATAGAGCCAGAAATGAACCTACAAACCTATGGAATCTTGATTTTTGACAAAGAAGCCAAAACCATTCAATGGAAGAAAGACAGCATCATCAACAAATGGTGCTGGTCCAACTGGATATCTGTATGCAGAAAAATGAAAATAGATCCATATTTATCACCTTCCACAAAGCTAAAGTCCAAGTGGATCAAAGACCTCACCATAAAACCAGACACACTAAACCGGTTAGAAGAAAAAAGTGGGGAAGACCCTAGAACTTATTGGCACAGGAGACCACTTCCTGA
>JAQQSO010005582.1:0-11929 GCA_028658305.1 Pachyuromys duprasi
TCTCGTGGCAGCCATCTTGGATCTCTTGTGCCAGTCTTTTTTTTTAAAAGGAGTTATTTGGGGTAAGCATATTTGATTAGCAAAATCCACATAAAAAAGGTGACCCTGATGGTGGTGTGTGCCAATAATCTCATCCCTAAGGAGGCAGAAATGGGCCTCGCCCTCTAGTATAATGACAGATCCAGTCTAGTTCAGGACCCGGTTTCAAAAAATAAGGTAGACAATGCCTAAGAAACTGGACCCAATGCTAAACTTGACCTCCACATGCAGACTCATGAAATTATATGTGCATCTACAAACATGTGCACACACATACATATACATGTGTGAATACACAGACATGAACAAATACAACACACAATTTTTTATGTTTTACTTTTATTTCCATTAATTACATTTCATTCCCTTTGTATCCCTCCCTTTCCCTTCCCAATCCCACCCTCCCTCTTCTCCACCCATTTCCTTCTCCCAGTCCACAGATAGGGGAAATCCTCCTCCCCTTCCATCTCATCCTATTCTATGAGGTATCATCAGGAGTGGCTGCATTGTCTTCCTCTGTGGCCTGGTAAGGGTGCTTCCCTATGAGGGGGAGGATATGAAAGAGCAGGACAATCTCTTTATGTCAGAGGCAGTCGATGTTCCCATTATTAAGTAGCCTACTAGGGCACTGAGCTGCCATAGGCTATATATGTGCAGCGGTTCATGGTTATCTCCATCAATGGTCCTTGGTTAGAGTATCAGTCTCAGAAAACAGCTCTGTGTCCAGATTTTTTGGTTCTGTTGCTCTCCTTGTGGAGCTCCTGTCCCCTACACATATTTCTATCTCCCCCTTTTTTATAAGATTTCCTGTACTTTGCCCAAAATTTGGCTATGAGTCTCATCATCTGCTTTGATACTCTGCAGGTTAGAGTCTTTCAGAGGCCTTCTGTGGTAGGCTCCTGTCCTGTTTCTTATTTTACCCCTCTTCTGATGTCCATCCTCATTGCCTTTCTGAAAGAGGATCGAGCATCTTACCCAGAGTCCTCCTCCTTGATTAGCTTCTTCAGGTGTTCAGATTTTAGTATGTTGATCCTATATTATATATCTAATATCCACTTATGAGTGAGTACATACCTTCTGTGTCTTTCTGATTCTGGGATACTTCACTCAGGATGTTCTTTCCCAGTTCCCACCATTTGTCTACAAATTTTATGATTTCCTTGTTTGTAATTGCTGAATATAATTCCATTGCATAAATGTACCACTATTTCTGTATCTATTCCTCAACTGAGGGGCATCTGGTTTCTTTCCAGCTTCTGGCTCTTACAAATAAAGATTCTATGAACATGGCTTTGCAAATGTCCTTTTTGTGCACTTGAGTATTTTGGGGATATATTCCTAGTAGTGGTATAGCTGGATCTTGATTTAGTACTATGTATAATTGTCTGAGAAAGGGCCAGATTGATTTCCAAAGTGATTGTACAAGTTTACATTCCTACCAGCAATGGGGGAGTGTTCCCCTTTCTCCACATCCTCTCCAGCATGTGTTGTCTCTTGAGTTTTTGATCTTTGCCATTCTGATGGGTATAAGGTGAAATCTCAGGGTCGTTTTGATTTGCATTTCCCTGATGACTAAGGACATTGAGCATTTCTCTAAGTGTTTCTCTGCTAGTCGATATTTATTATCAATAAACTAGAGAAAAGTTTGTCATAAATGGATGGTGGCTACTGTTACAATTCAGATTACAAGAGAATACTATCTTGTTTTATGCACAGTGTCTCTTAGGAGTTTCAAAGAAGCAAGGAATAAATGTGTTTTGAATGTGATGCCCTCATTGGCTTGCTTCATTCTGAAATAAGAGACATAGATGTAAAGCTTTAAAGGGACATGTTAGTTAATTAAATTTAATTAGGCAATGAAATGAGTGAAAGTAGGGGTGGTTTAGATTATTACTAAAATCTGAGAAGAAATTTGTTGATCTTTAGCACAAATTCTATAACCCTGAATTGTTTCCACCTGGGGAAGACTGGATTTCATTGCAAATGAACTGGCTTACCCTTGAATGGGGAAAACTGTATATGCATTTACTGAAAATCATTATCTGATAACTTGGGCATTAGTTGTCTTAGAAATTAACAGGCTGTCCTGAATTAATAAAAATAAATAAATCTTATTAGAAGGGGGAATGGCATTATATTTGGTAAAAGTGGTAACTTTTATGATATCATTCGTTAAAGATATAATGTCTATAATCTCATTGCTCATTTAATTGCTTCATATCTATTACATACATTCCAACTGTCCCTACGAATTTGACATATTGGGAGCTATTACAGAATTTGGAATTGTCTTTTATTTTCTGTCTTTTAAAAACATTTTTAGTGTATGTGTGTGTGTGTGTGTGTGTGTGTGTATAGACAGGATCTCACTATGTTACCTCTGCCGTCTTAGAATCCACTAGGATAGCCTGAGCTGTCCTGAAACATGTAAATCTTCTGCATTCCTCTCCTAAGTGCAGGCATTAGAGGGTATATACCACCATGGTAAGCAGAATTTGTAGTTCCCTATTAAGGGGAACACGGACTGCCTCTGACATGAACTCAGTGGTTGGATCTTTGACCATCTCCCCTGAATGGTGGAGCAGACTTGCCAGGCCACAGAGGAAGACAATGCAGCCAGGCCTGATGAGTCCTGATAGGCTAGGGTCAGATGGAAGGGGAGGAGGTTCTCCCCTATCCCCGGACTTGAAGAGGAGCATAGGAGGAGATGAAGGAGAGAGGGTCGTATTGGGAGGGGAGGAAGGAGGGAGTTACAGCTGGGATACAAAGTGAATAAACTGTAATTAATGTTAAAAAGAAAACTTTAAAAAACATGTTTTCATTTATTCCTTGAGCATTTGATATATATAATTAATTTTCATATGTATGAGTATTATATATATATATATATATATATTGATCAACTCCATTTCCCTTCCAAGCACTATCAGACTGCCTCCACTGTGTTCTCCTTCTATTGTCCTATATTTATATTTATAACCGACTAAATCTAATTAGTGTGACGTATGAGTGTGCACATGGGTGTAAGACCATTCATTCACTAAAGGATGAGCAATGTACCTGTGGCTAGATTCCCAACAGTACAGCAACAGCATCACTCACGTAGGACAGAATCAGCCAAACTCAGATAGACAATCCAGTGGAGCTGAGCTAAATCCCTGATCCAAGTTTCATTGTCCTCCTCCCCAAGAAGGCCTTCGATGTATTGGAGCAGCTCTAAGCTCAGGTATCTTCTGGCTACAACTCAGCGCCAAGCCCACCTTCATCTGAAACAATACAGCCAGCACAACCAGTGAACCCAGTGGAGCTGAGCAAGTCGTGGGACCCAAATCCCATCCTCCATCTTCTTAAGGAAGCCTGTGGGACATTGGAGCAGCTCTAGATTCAGAGATCTTCCCACCTTATCCCCAGTTACCCTGGTCACAGTGAGCCAGCAGAGACAGCGAATCCAGGGAGACTACTCAGGACTCCAGAGACAGGTGGATCCAGTCTGCAGTACAGGCTGAAAGAATAATCAGTCAAGGTGACAGACAACCTGATAGCTAGAGGCCAGTTCAAGAATATAGGCAACAAAAACCAGGACAACATGTCTTCACCAGAATCTCCAAAAATCAACTAATATTCTATTGCAGCTAAAACAGAGGAAATTTATCTTAAATCTAAAATTATGCAGTTATTTTGGAACATAAAGAAGAAATGAACAAAAAAATGGAGGCCATCATGGACAGACAGGAATCCACGTTCAAAAAGGTGAGGGAAAATGGTGCAAGATATGAAATCAGAATGAGAATCAATAAAAAAAATTCAAGCAGAGAAAACCCTCGAGTTGGAGAACTTAGAGAAGAGATCAGGAACCAAAAGGTAAGCATCACCAACAGTATACAACAGATGGAAAAGAGAATCTCAGGTGCTGAAGATACAGTTTCAGAAATTAATATATCTCTCAAAGAAAAAATTAAAATCAGAGAAGTTACAAATAAAAACATCCAAAAAATCAAGGACCCCATGAAAAGATGAAACCAAAGAATAATAGGAATAGACAAAAAAGAAGATTCCAGTCTCCGGCCCAGAAAATATTTTCGAGAATTTCATAGAAAAACATTTCCCCAACTTCTATGCAACAAACACAAGGCACCTGCATTTGACAAAGAAACATTATTAAAGCTTAAATCACATTGATCCCAACAACTTAATAGTGGGATATTTCAATACCCCACTCTTGTCACAGGAATAGATCTTTGAGACAGAAGATAAACAGAGAAACAATAACACAGAGGTCTTCAATCAAATGGACCTAACAGATGTCTAAAGAAACACTTAAACAGAAAAGAGTACATCTTCATCTATGTACATTACGGAACCATCTCCAAATCTGACCATATAGTCGGTCACAAAGCAAGCCTCAAGAGATACAAGAAAATTGAAATAACCCCTTATACCACTCTTTCCATATCTCTTCAGTAAAGTTCTTGAAGTCCTAGCTAGAGCAATAAGACAACTAAAGAGATTAAAGGGATACAAATCAGAAAGGTTGAAGTTAATATATTACTATTTGCAGATGATATGATAGTATACATGGGTGAAACCAAAAATTCTACCACGGAACTCTTTCAGCAAAGTGGCTTGATATAAAATTAACTCAAAAAAATCAGTAGCCCTCTTGGATACAAAAGACCAACAGGCTAAGGAACAAATTAGTAACTTTATATAAAATGAGAAGGTTATATTTGCAAATTTATGATTATACATATAGATATGCACATGAATATACATATATAATAACAATTAAAGAATTTAAAAATAAAAACTTGAAAAAATGCAAGAGAATCTAAGAAGGGGGGTGAATAATGAGGATGAGAGGGGTGAAAAGGAAACGCAATATATTTGTATTTTAAAAGTAAAATTATAATGTCAAAAAAGTTACTATCATGAAATTTAAAAGATAACATGGAAAAGTCTTGTTCTTTATTTTACTTACTTTACCAGATGATAGTAATTTCCCTTTCATTTATAAAGGCTACCAGCAAGTAATCAAAATGATAAATTATAAAATTATCTACTGTAATTGCTCTTTCTGTTCTTTCTGGAATATGAATACAAAAAATGATGTGTATGCCAGGTGTGGTGTTACATGCCTGCAATCTCAGCAAGCAGGGAGAGAGAGGCAGGTGGATCACTGTGAGTTTGAAGCCAGATTGTTCTACAAAGTGAGTCAAGGACAGTCAATGCTATGTAGAGGACCCTTTATTGAAAAACAGACAAATTTCATGATTTCCTTGTTTTTATTTGCTGAGTAGCATTCCATTATGTAAATGAACCACACTTGTTGTATCCATTCCTCATTTGAAGGACATCTGGGTTGTTTCCAGATTGTGGCTTTTTCGAATAAAGCTGCTACAAGCATGGTTGAGCAAATGACCTTGTTGTGTACTTCAGCAACTTTTGTATATGCCTAGGAGTGGTATAGCTGGATCTTGAGGTAATGCTATTCCTAACTGTCTGAAAAAGCACCAGAATGATTTCCAAAGTGGTTGTATAAATTTACATTCTCACCAGCAAAGAAGGAGTGTTCTCCTTTCTCCACATTCTCTCCCAGATGTATTGTCACTTGAATTTTTCTTCTTAGCCATTCTGATGGGTGTAAGGTGAAATCCCAGTGTTGTTTGATATGAATTTCCCTGATGACTAAGGACGTTGAATATTTTTTTCAGTGTTTCCCTGCAATTCGATATTCCTCTATTGAGAATTCTCTGTTTAGCTTTGTATCCCACCTTTTAATTGGATTACATGATTTGTTGGTTTTTAACTTCTTGAATTCTTTATATATTCTGGATGTGGTGGGAACTAGAAAAGTTCATCCTGATTAAGGCATCCCAGAAAGCAAAAAGAAACTCATGGTATATACTAACTTAAGTGTGGATATTTGACATATAATATTAGATAAACATACTATAATTTCTGTATCTAAAGAAGCTAAGCAAGAAGGAGGACCCTGGGTAAGATGATCAAGCCTCACTCAGAAAGGCAAACAACACTGCCATCAGAAGAGGAAGAAAACAGGGAACAGGACAGGAGCCTATCACAGAGTGCCTCTGAAAGACTCTACCCAGCAGGTTATCAAAGGAGATGCTGAGACTCATAGCCATACTTTGGGCAGAATGCAGAGAATGTTATGACAGAAGAGGGAGATAGAAAGATCTGGAGGGGACAGGACCTCTACAAGGAGAGCAACAGAATAAAAAAAAAATGGGCAAAGTGGTGTTTTCTGAGACTGATACTCCAACCAAGGACTGTTCATGGAGATTACCTAGAACCCCTGCACAGATGTAGCCCATGGCATCTCAGTGTCCAAATGGGTTCCTTAATAATAGGAGTAGGGACTGTCTCTGACATGAACTCAGTGACTGACTTTTTGATCACCTCCCCCTGAGTGGGAACAGCCTTACCAGGCCCCAGAGGAAGACAATGCAGCCAATCTTGATGAGACCTGATAGGCTAGGGTCAGATGGAGTGGGAGGACCTCCCTTATCAGTGAACTTGGGGAGGTGCATGGGAGGAAAAGAGGAAGTGTGAGTATGACTGGGAGGGGACAAGGAAGAGAGCTACAGGTGGGATACAAAGTGAATAAACTGTAATTAATAAAAAATAAATTATTAAAATATCAAAAACAAACAAACAAAATGGCAAGTGAATCCCAAAGTCCTTGATGAATTCTTTGCTGGAAGTACAGCTCTCCTTATTAAACAAATGCAAATAAGTATGTAGAATTCTGTTCGAGGAAACCAAAAGAAAAATATTAAAAATCAGATCATAGAATAACCACAGAGGGAAAACCCATTCCATATGTTACTGACATAACTATGTTTGAATACTGGCATGATTATCGACAACAGGGGATATCAGAAAAATATATTTTTAAATTTCTCTATACTATGAAGAAGTATATTTTTAAACTTTCCCCCCTTTTTGCCTTTTCCAGCCAGAGATGAGAAATGGGATGTTTTTGTACACCTGGCACAAGGAGTACATAATAAGTCCCTAACACAGGAAGTGGAAGAACTGGCTAAAATTTCTTTTTTTCTAAGATTGGTTCCCAGTGAATACTCATAGTCTGTTTATAAGGAGGTATAAAGATATACCCTGCCATGAGATTGAGTGCAGGGAATTTATCCTGAACTTCTCATTGTTCAACTTGAAAAGCATGTAGTAGCATTGATGTAGTTAACAACACTGATCATGCACAACCAAGACCCAAGGAAAGAGCTGCATTATGCTCAGTGACATGAGCCCACCACAATAAAATGGGTCTCACTGCGTCCTTTCCATGATCTGCAAGCAAAAACAGGCCCAAACTTATACCTGAGGAAAAAAGAAAAATAAAGTATCAAAGGCAATGCAAAAGAAATATTATGAAACAAAACCAAATATCAAAATGCAGTCTTGTGGAGTGACAATTTCAACAAAATTAATTTCTAGCCTATATAATATTAAAACTATGCAGGCGATTTTCCAATAAGATATCAGATTAGAAACTGCCCTACTTCACACTAAGGGAAGAGTTAAGAGGAATATAACTCTATTCTAAAAGAGAAACAGGAAAAGCTTCAAAATAGTGATAGAACATAGCAACAGCACAGAGAAATAGAAAGGCTGTAGAGTAAAATTAAGTATGCTGTATACACATGACAGGGGATGGGAAGTTGAAGTCTCATTGCCAAGGTAATGTGGAGGTCCTGGTTAAAAAAGACTCAGTCAAAACCATAGGTCATCCCACAGTTGTCTTAAATCTACATCCAGGGGGAGGATTCAGTATAATACTCTTCCTGCTTGGCAAGCCATCATTAGAGAAGAAATTTGTTTGGTTACTCTCCATGTCTCTGAGTGTTATAGTCATAAACCACACTGAGAGGCATCTACCCTTTGGGACAGTTATTCAGGTAGGTGATTGTTACATAAAGCAAATGGGGAGGTAGTGAGTACTAGATGCAAATACTCTAGGAAGTTAGGTAACAGAAAGATCAGATTTTGAAGAATATCAGCTTTTGTGACCTTAATCCATGTGATAAGGAGAATTGGAAGGTCCATTATCTGCAGATAACTGTGGAAACTAAAGGGCTCATGTCCAGTGTCATTGGAATGTTTGTCTTTTGGTGATACTACTTTGCCGATTTTTTTAAGTGAAAGCAGGGAAGCATTCAATTACAGCTGGCTCCTGTATTCAGCAAGGGACTCATTACTATGGAGGCCTAAAAGCTCAGACACAAGTCCTTCAGATCACATCTTGGTGCTGCATGTATCTCCTTAATGTCACTATACATTCAAGATACAACAGATGGCTTGGATACTACACAATCCAGCTTTTACTAATGGGATGTCTCAGGAGAATAAGGACTTGCCCCACATATAGGTTGCCAAGTGGTGTGAACATTTAGCTGACTCAGCACGCAGATGGGAAGCTACTGAAGTCAATGTATCCCTGACAGACAGTTGATGCTTGACTTGTCCTGCCTCAGCACCAGCATGAACAGTAGGAAAAATAGGACAGTATAACCTCAATAAACCACCTTCCCAGCACAGAAAACTGCAATGTTAGCATGCCTAGACAGAAATTGTACTAAAAATGTTTCTTTTAAACTTGGGCATGCCTTTAATCCCAGCACTCAGGAAGGCAGAGGCAGGTGGATCACTGTGAGTTTAAGGCTAGCGTGGTCTCCAAAATCAAGTCCATTACAGCCAAGGCTACACAGAGAAACCCTGTCTCAAAAACAACAACATAAACATTATTTTTCTGATACTTGAGTTTTATCACATTATTATAATTACTTTGATGTTATTTTATACTTTTAAAAGTCCTTGTTCTTATTTCTTGTGGCTATCCAAATCATTTCCTTACACTATTTTTATTCTGAAAGCAGAATATTTTAATTTTCATTTTATGTAATTCTTATCATATTTCTTTCAGATTCTTTTACTTAATACTGCTTTTATCATTTCCCTGCCTGTGTACTTTATTTCATATATATACATTTTTTACTAGCAGCCTAATTAATTGTTAAATTTAGAGACTAACCTAGATTGTCTTTGACTATTTTTCCAATGGTATTTAGTGATGAAAGACTTGACTTTATTTAATTTTAAGCATACTTCTATATATATATCTGGTTTGATGGTCTGTTCTGGTGGAATTGCTCCTACAGCAGATTTTTTTTCACTCTGTGAGTGATAGGGGGATTGAAACCTGTTAAGAAGACTTATTTTTTGGAGTACTCAATAAAACTGGAAGATAGTACAGGAGCCTTCCACAGAGGACCTCTGAAAGACTCTATCCACCAGGTTATCAAAGGAGATACTGAAACTCATAGCCAAACATTGGGTAGAGTTCTAGAATCCTTGCTGATGAAGAGGCAGATAGAAAGACATTGAGAGAGAGGAACTACACAAGGAGAACAACACTGCCAAAATACCTAGGCCTAGAGTAGCCTGCAGAGAGCAATACCCCAACCAAGGACCATGCATGAAGAAGAATTAGGCCCCCTGTTTAAAGGAAGCCAACTGTCTGCTCAGTTTCTAAGTGGGTTCTCTAGTACGGCATATAAGGGCTGTCTTTTACATGAACACAGTGGCTGGCTCATTGATCACTTGTCTCTGGGTGGTACAGCCTTCTCAGGCCACAGAGGAAGATGATGCAGCCAGTCTTGATGAAACCTGATAAGCTAGGGTCAGATGGAAATAGAGGAGGTCCTTTCCTGTCAGGGGACTAGGGAAAGAGCATAGGGGGAGAAGAGGAAGGGTGGGTGGAACTGGGAGGAGTTGAGGAAGAGGGCTGGAGGGCTGCAGTGGTGATACAAATTGAATAAATTCTAATAAATAAATATATACATATAAATAAAATTTTAAAAACTAAAAATACTGGAAGATAAATGTCCATAACAACAAATGGGATTATGACAACACAGGTATAAGGGAAACATAAAAGCCCTAGATGAAATTATTTCTCTAATGACAGAACATAAAGGTACTGAAATAGTTAAAGTGATGACAAATAATATAAACTCTAAAGGTAAAAATTATGAACTGTCTCAGATAAGATACAAACAAGCAAATAAGTGAAGTTACACAATTTAGATTACCGGAGAATCAACAAACTGTAAGAGAAATTCAGCAAGGAAATTTGAGATTTTAGTCAAAACAGAAATTCCATTAATGTTAGAAATGACAAAATAGTAGTAAAATTTAAAATATTGTGGAAATCATTATGAATAGCACAGCTAAAGAAGAAGAAAGAGTATCAGTCATTTTAGGTAAAGTACGGAAATATAGTGAAGGAAAAACTTTTGTATGAGTACAACTTTCAAGAACTCTGAGATGAGCATAATCAAGATACAATACTTAATAATCTATGGGAAGAGGGAGGAGGAAGAAGAGGGATGCTAAGGAATATGTCCAATATACAGCATATAGCTATATGAAAATACCCTATGTACCATGTACCATATACAATAGGTGTACACAATTAATTTTTTAAATTTTCTTAAAAGTGTATTTTATGTGTATAAGTATTTTGCCTGCACATACATTAGTGCACTGTGTGAATACCTGATCCTCAAGAAGGAACCGGATCCTAGAACTAGAATTAAAGCAGCTTGTAAGCCACAAAGTAGTTGCTGGGAACCTAAGTAGGACCCTCTGCCAAAACACCAAGTTCTCTAACTGCAGAGTCAACTCTACAGCCTCTAAAGTTTTTTTTTTCTCTCATTGGTATTATGCCACTATCTACAGAGAAAATGTGTGTTTCTCATTTCCTTTTCTCTTCTCTTTCTTTCTTTCTTTCTTTCTTATTTTTTTTGAAAATGAAAATAACTGAACCCTTGGAGAAGAAAATGGAATTTAGATGCAATCTAAGAACACAGAAAATCAAGTTAATATAATTATAGAAGAAATTTCCTGAAATTTCAAGAAATAACCAAATATCAAAGTATAACATTTAGATCTATATACAAACATGATCAGAAAGTAAATCCTTTGTGTCAAATTATAGTCAAAATGCCAAATTATCAGACAAAATTTCAGAACAAAGAAACAGTCTTAAGATCTGCAGGACAAAGATGCCAACTTACAAAGTCAAACCCATAAAATGTGTAAACATTAGGAAAGTGTGCCTAAGTCACTAGTTTCCACCTCCAGGAAAACAAAATAGAACCAGCAGAAACACAACCCCACAAAACCCACCCCAACGTAACAAAACCTGCCACCAGCTAACAATATAAGACCTAAAGCTCTGAAGTTTCAAGCAGAAAAAATAAAGAGGCGATGGAAGTTAGAAAGTTAGAACCTACAAAGCATCCATACAACAAAGGAAACCACAACACACATACAAGATAAAACAGAACAAGTGTTCATAAGAATGTCAAAAAAAGGCAACCTGTGTACTTTGTTTATAGGAAAGTACATTAATGTAATTGGTGTGGAATACTATACGGATGGTCCTCAAACATTAAAACAGAAGTTCCACTAGTAGGTGTACAGCCACTAGAAGTAAACTAGGTATCCTGAAGTAAACTGGGTCTGCACTCCATCATTAGCACTTTTTATAAAACATTCTTTTTGCTATCCTCTACTAAGTTTGGAAAAAATTAGCAAGTTCAAATCCTTTATATGAATTCCTGGTGCCTTGTGTGAAGGAATGGTACATTTGCAAATTTTACTGTTTTGAGAGCTGGTTACGTTTCAGTAAAAGCATTGTTCTTTACTTAGTATCCTGAAAGGACATTTTGAAATTATCAGGAGTTTACATATAGGTAAGCCTGGCTTAAGACACTTGCTCATTTCTAATGTTCTATTTGATTATTTCTGCAACTCCACTTACAGATACTTGAATATTGGTTTTTTT
>JAQQSO010005583.1:0-11928 GCA_028658305.1 Pachyuromys duprasi
GAATGGATACAGAAATTGTGGTACTTTTACACAATGGAATACTACTCAGCTATTAAAAAGGAGGAAATCATGAAATTTGCAGGCAAATGGTGGGACCTGGAAACGATCATCCTAAGTGAGGTATCCCAAAAGCAGAAAGAAACATGTGGTATATACTCACTTATATACCTATAGGATAGGAAGGTCAAGCTGAAATCTACACTCCTAGGGAGGATATACAGGAAGGAGGACCCAGGTTGGTATGATCAATGCTCGTTTGGATGAACAAATGGGATGGACATTGAGTGGAGGAGAAAACAAGCAACAGGACAGGAGTATGCCAAGGAGGACCTCTGTGGGGGTTAATGTAGTGATGTATCAGAGCAGATATTAAGACTCGTGATCAAGCCTTTGGCAGAGGGCAAGAAGTGATGATAGAAATGGAGGAGGTTGGTGAAACTTGGAGAGAACAAGAGCTCCACTATGACTTAACTGAGCAGGGCACAGGGGTCTTGTATGAGACGGTTTCTACAACCAAGGACCACGTGTGGATGTGGCCTTGAACTCCTGTTCAGATGGGACCCATGATAGCTCGGTGTAGGACTAAAGACCTTAGTGAGGGAAACAGGGAATGTTTTGGTCTTGAACTTGATGGCTGACTCTTTGACCCTCCCCCAGACATGCTGGGGAGTGAGAGACAGGCTAGATCCCAGTGGAGGACATTGCAGCCAGCCCTGAGGAGATAGGATGAGCTGGGGTTGGATGGAAGGGGAGGAGGTCCTCCCCTGTTGGTGGACTTGGAGGGGAGGAGATGAGGGAGGGTTGGGGAGGTGGGAGGGAATGAGGAAGGGGGCTAAGCTTGGGATGCAAAGTACCTAACCTGTGATTGATAACAAAAAAATAAATTAAAAAAATTAAAAAACATAAAGTGGTAAGAGGACAGATTGCAATGTGTGTCTCACGCAGGAGTTTGCCATTAAAACAGATCATTAGGGGCCATGTTGGATGCAGTGATGTACCCTATATAATATTGGGATGTCCCTGATTAATTCTGTAAATTTTAAGTTATATTGCCAACTAATAGGCCAATGATGATGATGATCATGATGATGATAATGAGACCAAAATAAGAAGCGAGTTTTACCTGTGTGAATTCATGTATGTATGTGCACCATATGTGTGCATGGTATCTGCAGGGGTCAGAAGAGGGTAATCTCTTGGAACTGGAGTTATAGAGGGTATATATATATATATATATATATGTATATATATATGTATATATGACAGTGGTTTCATAAGATTGTAACAGAACTGAAATATTATCACCTTTTAGATCATAGCTGTGGAAATAGCATAGTGCAACAAATTTCTCTCATGTTTGTGGCCACAGTGGAATAAACACAGCTACTGTGCTGCCAGCTCTGTAGAGTTCAGCATGTGAAATCAATTGGATAGTGTTGCAGGATATTTGATAATGCTGTAAACCCTGAGGTTGTGTTGTTCACAGGAAAAACCTGTTTTTAGTTGTGGTGTGGCTCAGCCTTTACACATACCTTTAATCTAAGAGATTTCTGCTTCAATTTTGTAAAAAGGATTAAATAAAGTCAACCATAGGTCAAGAGAAGGAGTAAGCAACCACTCGACAGGAAGTGAGCATAGGATTATTAAGGAAAAAAAAACATAGAAAAAAAGAAGCCAGGAGGATGTATAGAGAGACATACAGGAAGCAGAATTAAAGGACATTCAGTCTGAAGGAGGTTGAGATGGCGTGGGAGAGGGAGCATTCCTTCTGGGATGTCAGCTGAGGAAGAAGGTCAGTTGGGTATTTTCTCTGCCTCTCTAAGCCAGCAAGTTTTAACCCCAGCATCTGGCACCTTAGTCTTTATTGGTAAAACTGAATGATTGAAATTTTGTTAAGAACAACATTTGGTGCCCAGCATGAGAAACAACCAAGTGGACAGAGAAATCATGCCAGATGGGAACAAACTGAGAAGTCATCAGATTTGGTAAGATTCCTAGTAAGTCTTTAAGGAGAAAGTTAAGTAATACTAAAAAGAAAAAATCTTGCTCATGTTAAAATGGTAAATATTGTAATATAGGGCATTAGGACCCTGTATAGTGCTACTTTAGATGACTTGAAAATAGAAGCAGAAACTGAAAAGATAAATGACTTAACTGAGATCAACATAATACCAGTTATAATTGTTATCAGTCTGGCAATTCATATTTTATCCTTAATAGCCATAATATGTTTTTAGTACAATAGATAAAAAGTGGATTGATAAGATACAAGCTTTACAGATGCTGAGACTCATAGCCAAACCTTGGGCAGAGAGCAGGGAATCTTATAAAAGAAGGGGAAGATAAAAGACCTGGAGGGGACAGGAGCTCCAACAAGGAGAGCAACAGAACCAAACTATCTGGGCCCAGGGCTTTTTTTTTTTTGAGACTGATACTCCAAACAAGGACCATTCGTGGAGATAACCTAGAACCCCTAAAATCCCTGCACAGCTCAGTGTCCAAGTGGGTACCCTAGTAAGGGGAACAGGGACTGTCTCTGATATGAAGTAAGTAGCTGGCTCTTTGATCACCTCCCTCTGAGGGGAAGCAGCCTTATCAGGCCACAGAAGAAGACAATGTAGCCAGTCTTGATGAGACCTGATACACTAGGGTAAGATGGAGGGGGAGGAGGATCTCTCCTATCAGTGGACTTGGACAGGGACATGTGAGGAGATGAGGGAGAGAGGGTGGATTGGGAGGGAATGAGTGAGGGGCCTACAACTGGGATACAAAGTGAATAAACTGTAATTAATATAAAAATAAAATTAAAGATACAAGCTTTAGAAAGACTTACATATGAAAATAAGAAAAATACTCAGACACAGGAGGAGGAATTTAGACAAGAACATACTGATACTGAAAACGGTGATACAGAAGAGAGGCCACCCAAAGTTGTTAGAAAACCAACCATCATTCATCCAGTTACTATACTAGAACTACCAGGAGATGATAGGCATACCCAAGGTTATGAAGGAGTTAAATGGAATCCTATAGAAATACTAGATTTGAAGAGATTTAAGCAAGTGGTCATTTCAATTGGTATGCATTCACCCTCTGTGAAGCAGGTATTAAATTCATAGGCAACTTAGAAGAGAATTGTCCCCAAGACTGGAAGGATTTAGCTTCAGCAATATTGGAAGCTGTTCCTCAGTTATAATGGTCAACATGGTGGAAAGAGAAGTTAGGGCCATAGAAGAATGACATAAAGAGAGAGGTATTAATATTTCCCAAGATCAGTTGCTAGGTGAAGGTCAATATGCTGAGTAATAAAGTCAGCTTGAATTTGATAATCAACTTTGGTGCTATGTTGTTTAGATGCTTATATGCTTGGGATAAGGTTAAATAATCAGGAAAGAGTTCTGAGTCATTTACTAAAATTATGCAAGGCCCAAAAGAAACCTTTACTGTTTTTTTTTCTGTTTCTTTATTTTATTTTTTTGTTCGTTTGTTTGTTTGTTTTTAAATATTGATTTTAGTTGTAAGTATAAGAGTATCAGATTCAGAACTCAGGAAAATACTAATTACATCTTTGGCTTTTGAAAATGCTAATTCAGAATACAAAAGGTTAATTAGACCTTTAAAGGCAAGATCAGCCACCAATGGTTGAATGGATTAGAAATGCGCTGATATTGGATCTCATGTTTATGATGATACTCTGATAGAAGAAGTAATTTCTAAAAGTTTTAAGTAATAATCCAAAATGAAAGCCCAGCTTTCTTGAGTATCCAGAAGGTATGGCAAAGTCCAGCATTGGACTAATGAATACAGATCAACAATGGACAGGCAGAGTAAGCTCTTGCCATTGGGAAATGCCAGAGGGGACCTCCTGCAGACCCTGACATTAAATTTGATTCAATTAATTCCTGTCATTGTCAGATAAACTTATCCACAGAGCAATTAAAAGATTTAATGCCTGTTAAAAGAACACTGCTCTGGATGTAATCAAGGAGAGAAATAACTTCAACAGATAAAATAATAAATTCAGCAGAGAACAGAAAACAAGTATTTTGGCAAACTGCTATTAATGATCAGTGACCAAACCTAAAAATACAGATAAATGGCATTGAAATGGATGGTTTATTAGACACAGAAGCAGACGTAGCAATCATTTCACTAAAATCTTGGCTTCCATATTGCCCTCTTCTGGAGGTAAATATTCACCTTCTAGGGATTTTTACTTTATCTCAGTTAAAACAAAGTGCAAGATGGGTCAAGTGCATAGGGCCAGAAGGACAAATAGGAAAATTAAAGCCATATGTGCCTAATACAGTTATGAATTTATGGAGTTGTGATTTTTACGGCAATGGAATACAAACATTAATATTCCTCTAATCTCAGAAACAAACCATAAAATAAAGACTGCTTCTGAGACAAACATTAAAAGGTAAACATCAAGAATAGTCACAGATTGTCCAGGTTGTCTATAAGCAGGATACCACAGGTATTGTTCTTTCAAAAGTAACAATCATCCTGCCTTTAAAATGTCTAACTGACAAACATGTATGTGTAGAACAATGGCCTATGACAAAAGAAAAATTACACTAGAACAGTTGATACAGGAACAGCTAAATTCTCAACACATTGAGGAATCTACCAGACCAGGGAATTCCGCTGTGTTTGTTATAAAAACATAATCAGGAAATGGAGGATGTTTACAGATTTAAGAGCTATAAGTAAGATGATTCAGCCAATGGACTGTTTATAGCTTAGAATCCCATTGTCTTCTGTACTACATAAGTCATGGTCTTCGATAGCAATTGACTAAAAGGCTGTTTTTTTCACAATCCTTTTGAATGAGATGGCAAAGAAAGGGTTGCTTTCTCAGTATTTACTACTATTACTAATAATTGTCCAATATAGAGATATACTTGGAAAGTCTTACCACAAGGACGGTTATACAGCCCTACCCTGTGCCAATATTTTGTACAATAGCCATTAGAAATTATTTCTAAACAGTTTCCTCAATCTAAAATTTATCATCATATGAATGATATCTTCTTGGCTGATTTAGATGTACATACCGTAGAAAAAAATGTTTAATGAAGTAAAGAGTATTTTGTCTTGCTGGGGATTACAAATTGTTCCTGAAAAAAAAACTACAAAGAGGAGATTCTATTCTATCTAGGATATAAGACAGGTTTTCAGAAAATTCTACCACAGCAAGTATCAATCAGAAGATATCAATACAAACTCTTAGTGATTTTTAAAAAGTGCTGGGAGTTAGTAACTGGCTATGGCCCACAATTGGATTAATTACTCAAAAGCTATGTGATTTGTTTAAAACCTTACAAGGTGATAAGGACTTAAATACGCCAAGAAAATTATCAGCTGAGGCTGAGAAAGAATTGGCTAAGAAAGAAATTACAGAATGTACATGTGGACTGTTTGGATCAAAAGAGTGATTGTATTTTGGTTATTTTGCCTTCAACTCATTCTTCCACTGGAATTTTTAAGCAGAGCGAAGATAATATCTTAGAATGGATATTTTAAACATACAAACAGTAAAAAGTTAAAGACCTATGAAGAAATGGTTTTTGAATTGATTCTGGAAGGAAAAATGAAACTTCAGTAATTAGCAGGAATAGACCCAGTAGAAATTGAGCTATCTTTTACTAATGCTGAAATTGCCTTATTATGGGCAGAAAAGGAATATTGGCAAAGAGCTTGCAGTGACGTTTTGGGAGAGATTAACAACAAATATCCCCAAGGTAAGAGACTCCAGTTTATAAAAAGAACTAATTGGGTTCTCCCACATATAGTAAAAGGCAAACCAATTTCTGGAGTCCCTACATTTTACATTGATACAAATAAATCAGGAAAGGCAATTTATAAGTCAAGAAAAGTAAGTAAAGTGGCTCAGAGTTCTTATGATTCAGTTAAAAAATCAAGAGTTTTATGGTATCATTAGATTTGCCTAAATCTCTTAATATAGTTACTGACTCACAGTATGCAGAAAAAGTTTTTTTTTTACAAATTGAAACTGCTGAACTTATTCAAATTGATTTATAATTAATTTAGCAATTTATTCAACTACAACAAGTAATTGGAAATAGAAATCATCCATTATTTATAACACATATAAGATCCCATATAGGTCTACCAAGCTCTCTAACACAGGTAATGGTGAAATTGATCATTAATAGAAAATGTTCTAGAAGCCCTAGAATTTCATAAGAAATGCCATGTTAACAATGAAAGTTTGAGGAAAAATTTTTTCTATCACTTGGTAAGCAAGTCAAGTAAATTATAAGGCAGTGTCTTACTTGTTCTTTGTATAACTCCATTATCTGTAACCCAAAAGGGTATCCAAAGGAATTAAATTTGGCAAATGGATATGTTTTGCTTTGCAGAGTTTGGAAATTTAAAGTATACCATACCAAAAATAAATATTCAGGATTTTAATGGACACCTGCCCTAAATTCTGAAAAGGCTGACTATAAACGCACATTTATTAGAAGTTATGGCTATTATGGGTATACCTGTGTGAATTAAGACTTACAGTGAAACAGATTTTTCCATATTATAACGAATTTCTAAATTCTAAATAATAAAGCATATTATGGGTATACCACACAATCCTACAAGACAAGCAGTAATAGAAAGTTCTAATTGTACTTTAAAAGATATGCTTAATAAACATAAAGAGCAATAAAAACCCTCAGAGATACGGTACACACTGCTTTAGCAACTTTAAATTTTTAACAATGAGGAAAGATCAACAACTGCAGAGACATTAGATAATAGGAAAAAAATCTACTAGATTAAATCAACCTGTATATTTTAAAGATGTGTTGATCTCAGGATGGAAACTAGGATATGTGTTAGGTTGGGGAAGATGTTTTGCCTTTGTTTCCACAGGAGAAGCAACACTCTGGATACCATCAAGATTGATAAGGATTAGATATGAACAGGAAAGACTTCATGGATAAGAAGAGGAGTCAGTTTATCAGACAACTTGGTCATTCAGTCCAAAGTAACTTATAAAGACCAACACAAATAAAAAAAATAATATTTTCAAGTCATAATTTACCAAAGGCACACTTTCCTTACTGGCATGAAATGAAAAATGGTTTTCCTTAAACCATGTGTCTTCATTCTGTGTTAGAATGTTAGACTGTAGATTGCCACATGGCCCACCCCATCTTGAACATCAGCTCTTGAGTTTTCTTTTTAAATAAAAAAGATATTTTTATTGTTTAGTATTAAAATACAGTTAAAAGATTAAAATATTTTAAGTAAATTCAAAGATTTACTATGGTTCAAACTTGTTTTCTAAGTCTCTAGGAGTTGGAGTGATTTGGAGCTAAGATAAAATATTTGAGCAGGGCAGTGGTAGTCCATGCCTTTAATCCCAACTGATGCAGGCAGGTCTCTATAAATTAGTTGTTTTTTTTAAATCTAGAATTACAGTGGACAAGGGAGTGGTGGCACATCCCTTTAATCCCACTACTGAAGGACAAAACTCAGGCACAGCTTTTGATTGGTATACTTGCACATTAGAAAAATCACATACCATACTTACAGGTTATTATAAAAATGCTTTATAGTGTTGCTGTAAAGGTAGCTAATTTCTAGTAGGCACAGGAACAAAGAGCAGCTTTTGCAACTGCCAGTAATCTCATTTCTGTGTATGCAACCTGACCAATATTAAACCAGATGCTGCCTTCATTATGGATATCGTATTTATGGGCTAATTGGTAACTGGGGACTCTTCATAAAGCAAAAAGGAGTCCACCAACATTTGTCTGTTGGCTTTTATTGCAAACACTTTCCATACATGGAGAATAAATATTCCCTCTTTGATAAACTTACCTGGACATTTTACGAGGCATGGAGAACTGTATACTAAGTTATTTCCCACCATCTTATTGCCATAAAGGTGCCCCTTACAATGATGGATTGGACCCATCTGAAGGCAGAGTCTTTCACAGGCTTGGTCATGGAAGGAAAGATATTATAGTGGAATTGGTACCTATCTGAGTTCCTTCATGACAGTGATGCAGTAGCAAAGGTGTCTGTTTTCTTGCACTGAGGAAATAACTTAGTTGTCTGAACTGCCCACCCCTCCCTTAAGAGAGGCACCTATTAAACTGTGGGGACTGATGGAATGGTCATAGCATTTGGTTAATGCATGGCTTATTGATGGTTCATCAACCACTGATGGAATACAAACTAATGGAAAGCGGCAGCCTATAGACCAGGGAATGGAATGGCCAGTACTGAGGAAGGGACCACAAAATCAGTGCAGTACTATTGGCTGTAAGACAAACAACTAGGAAAGCAAAAGGAAAATCTCTATCTGCTCCAAATCATGGTGTGTGTGTGCAAGAGTATGGCTATATGGTCATCAAAGCAGAAAACCAACTGGGAGATAAAATAGCGAATATACCTGGTCATGGGAGGCATGATTGGAAATGGCAAAAACTAGCCAAATTTAGCAAAGATGTAAATTTTATGTAGCTCATACAGGCAAGACAGAAAAAAAGTCTGAAAATAATGAAGTAGTGGGCAAATTAACATTATGGTTAAGACTCGAATGTTACGTTTTGCCAGGAAACAAATTCAGAATAAATCAGCAAGAATGATAGATTACACATTCAAAAAACTTGAAAGTTTACCCCTACCACTAAAAAGTAAGGGGAAATGGGCAACCAGGACAGCCCTATGAGACTAATTTTAGAAGCAATCCATAGCCAAGTGGTGATTCATACTTTTAATGGCAGCACTTGGGAGGCGCACACCTTTAACCCCAACACTCGAAAGACAGAGGCAGGCGCACAAGAATTACAGTGATTTAAATTTAAAAGCCGCTTGCAAAAGGCAGGCTGAAATTCAAAGTGTATGTTCGTTGTGATCTAAAAATAAATAAACGTCAAACCTTGAATTTATATATAAAGCTCCCCCATGCTGCTTCTGCCGCCAGGTTCTGCACAAACAGTGGGTTGTCCTCTTGTTCTACCTAAGCAGCATTGGCGGGCGCTAGGTTGACAAACAACACACAAAGATCAGCTTTGGACTAACACCCTGCTCTGGGCATTCAAATTTCTGAGTTCAAAGGAGACGGACATGGACATGGACATTTTGCAGAATTTTGAACTCAAAATTACTTAATTCTAAGACTACAAGATATAACCAAGCTGGACCTTGTAGAAAATGTGACAGAAGTAGCTTCATTATTATGAATAGTTTTACTGTGTTAGAGTGTGGGGCTGGAGATACGGCTCAGTGGTTAAGAGCACTGGCTGCTTTTCCAGAGGTCCTAAGTTCAATTTCTGGCAACCACCTGGTGGCTCACAGCTGTCTATATTGGGACGTGATGCCCTATTTCTGGCATGCAGGTCTATGTGCAGATAGAGGACTCATACATAAAATAAGCAAATAAATCTTAAAACCTTTCCTTTTTATGTAGACAAAAGGGGGAAATGTTGCATGATATTTGATCACATCGGTGAACTCTTGAGATCCTGTTATTGACTGGAAAAACCTGTTTTATAGATGTGGTGTGGCTCAGCCTACACACATCTTTAATCCAAGAGCTTTCTGCTTCATTGTTGTAAACAGGATTAAATAAAGTCAACCATTGTGCAAGAGGTGGAGCAGGATACCAGTGGACAGAAAGTGAACATAGGATTATTAAGAAAAAAAACGCAGAGAGGAAAAGGAAGTCAGGAGGAAGGATAGAGAGACATACAGGAAGTAGAAGGAAGGGACATTCAGTTTGAAGGAGTTTGTTTGAAATGGCATGGGAGAGGGGGCAATCTTTCTGAGACATCAGTTGAGGAGGAAGGTCAGCTGAGTGCTTTCTCTGCCTCTCTGAGCTTACAAGCATTCACCCCAGCATCTGGTATTGGTAAAATCGAACAATTGGAATTTTGTTAAAAAGAACAGGATAGTAATAAATGGCAGTCATAGACCTGTTATACTAAAACTTGTAGTGTTTAAATTCTGTGATTGGGCACTGTATTTGCTTTATTAGCAGGTACTTTTCAGGGAATATTTGAAACCATTATGCATGCAAGGTCAAAATGTCACTGTTCTGATATAATAGCCCCAGCACTATCTGTTAACGCATGAGCAATAACCATGGTTAGCACTGCCTCTCATGATGTTTTCTCAGAAGCAGAAGGCCAGTGCTCTTACCACAGGACTTCAATGCCTGCAGAATCAACTGTCACTGTGGTTTTAAGATCAAAGATCAGAGTCAAGAATAACATTTTTCTGAATTCAAAGAACTACCTCCAGCCACTTCCATTAAACATAGAATAGCTTTATAATTTAGTTTTTTTTATGGCTTGGTAATTAATTTTAATGAATTTAATTAACAATCACATGGCTAAACAACACTTACATGTGTTATATGACCATAATGTCTTTCATTAGCAAAAATATTTAATCGCAAATAATGTCTTCCATAGCTATGTCTCAGTATAGTACCACATCTCACAATTAGCTGATTACATCCAGGAGGCCTCTCCACCATTCTAGCATTTACTGTTAGAGTAGGAAAATCTTCTGATCAAGAGAATGATTGGATGCAGACCTCACATTCTAGTTGGGACTGGTCAATCACCTGACTTTGGGACCATCCCTAGGAAGATAGGTTCACCTTTGCTATGTTAAAAATAGGTATTCTTTTTCTTTAATGAGGTACTGTACTGTTCCTTCCCAGAATTCTCAGAGTTCCTGTCCACTAGCCCAGTCCATAGGAGCCACCCTGGGGTTTAGCTAGGTCTTTCCAACTTTCAGAAGCCTGGTGAGAAAGGCACAACTCTTCCTTTTGATTTTTTTTTTTTGTCTTTCTTTTGAATGAACCTAAGTTTGACTTTTCTTATACTTTGGACATCCATACTTTCCCCCTAAAGCTCCTTGTCCTGCTACCTGGCTGCTTTCTGTCTATTTGTCTGACCTGTATGCACTGAGGCCTGTGCTCCCTTCCATCCCCCCAAATAAATAAATAAAACACAGTAAATTGTTTTGAAAATGTAGTAAATCTTAACATGTAAAGTATATTCTACTTAAGTTGAACTGAATGTTTTCTCAACATTTTAGAAGGATTTCCTTCTCTGTGTGTATGTATGCATGTTTCATGTCTGCGTGTGTGCATATACTTGTGCACTTGTGTGCATTTGGAAGCCAGAGGTGTCATTTGGAAGCCAGGTGTATCTTTCCCTTGGTTGTTCTCCACCTTATATTTTAAGTCAGGGTATCTCACTTAAACCCCAAACTCTTAGTCATCTTGCCCTGTCTCTTGAGTGCTGGAATCACAGGTTTACCAGCCCTGGGTTTTGCTTGGATGCTGGGGATCCAAACTGTGGTCTTCATGCTCCCACTGCAGATGCTTTCCTCGCTGGACTGTCTGCACAGCTCCTTAGAAAATACTCTTCTCTCTTTCAAGTTTAGAGTACACGTAATTTATTCTTATTTTTTATACAGTTTCAATATTCACAAGTCTACCTGGCTTTCTTTAGCTTGCTTGCTTGCTTCCTTCCTTCTTTCTTTCTTTCTTGTTTGTTTTGAGACAGGGTTTCTTTGTGTAGCCTTGGCTGTCCTGGACTAACTTTGTAGAGCAGGCTGGCCTAAAACTTACAAGAGATCTGTCTGCCTCTGTCTCCCTGAGTGCTGGGATACAGGTGTGTGCCACTGTACACAGGTGTTTCTTTTATGATAAGAAAAACAAAAAGTTATATTGTATACAGAGAAGAGAAATGCTTCAGGGCCCATCGGCTTGGAGGAGACTGCTGGCTGCATTTGCTGTTGACAAAGATTGATAGAGCCCTAAAAGAATCCATTGTTCCTAAACAGCAGGAAAAGTAACCGGGTCTGTGCCTCCTTTCCCCACTAGCCTTCCCTCTCCTACTTAGGGTTAAGATGTTGGAAGGGTTCCTCTTT
>JAQQSO010005584.1:0-11926 GCA_028658305.1 Pachyuromys duprasi
TTTTCTTCTTTTGGTCTTTTGGGGATTCTGTCTGTCTGTTTGCTTTCATGAGATAAGGTCTTACTAGGCGGTACAGGCTCTCCTCCTACTCATGGTAATCCTACTGTCTTGGTGAACCCATTGATTTTTTTTTAATAAAAAATTTATCAGAGGTCTATTGACTCCATTAGATGTGATTGGCTGGCTGTACTTTAACTATCAAGCAGCTCCAGGACTGCCTGGAGCTCAGCTGGGGCTGCGTGTGAGGCAGGGAGCCGTGGGAAAGCCGACATTTACCAGCTAGGGGCCTTAGCAAATGATTCTGATTTTCTAGCTTTCAAATTCCCCCTTTGTGTGAAGGAAACTGTCTGGGAGCTCAACAGAGCTGCTCCCAAATACCCTCTGCTGTGCCAGCAATGCGGCTGCCCCTTGGCAGACATTTATGTTCTTTCCCACAATGCTCTGGATAGCTGCATTACAGATCATCGATCGATTCGTATACCAACCAGATTTTTATCAGAACATCGTTCTGTCACTGAAGCATGGAACCACACAGATGAACGCTGCAGGAGTAATGGCAGGAAACAGTAATCAAGGTTTAAGATAAAGCTCTCCAAGAACCTGTCTTCCCATTGAACACAGGGACAAGGGCAAACAGGATGCAGGATGTTGCACACGCTGAGGACGACATTGAGGAGACTAAACAGAACTGTCATTTGTAAGACATGCAAAGGTTTTCTATTCTAGGGCCTGGGATTCTGAACAGCAGCCCTTCTGACATGCCGTCTGTCCTCGAGAAGTAAGTAAATTAGACAGTGAAACAGGAGAACCAGCCTGCCTCACTGCAGTCCTAAATTGAATGTATAAATAAAAAGAAGAAGAGGAGAATGTCCTGGGCTCTCCTGAGAAATTATTGACAACTGGGGCTTCGACTGACAGCTGATCTGAAACACAGTTCTTCAGTCTGTTGTTCTCTGAAAGCATCTCCAAATTTGCATTTTAATATATTTGTTTTAGGAATGTCTAATTTCCCACAAGAACAAAGGAATTCTTTGAAAGGAATTATATGTTAGAATTAGTTGAGTGGTTTGCCAGCATTGACAAGGAGTTTTCCATGCAGTGACAGTGATCTAACAGTGACACTGACCTTACACCTCAGAGACCAAACCTCACCGCCCAGAAGAGCAGAAACTAAACAGTACTGCCAGGCTGTTATCAAATCAGAATCCTAAGATCAGGAGCAAAATGAGAAAAAAGACTAAGATTTCAATCTTTGCCATCAAGTTCCTACTTGACACTGTCCTCTTAAGAGGAATATCCAGCTGCACCGTGACCTTTGCAGCTGTTCTCTGTGTGGGCAAAAGCCATGCGACTAAGTCTCAAGGTTGAATGGTCAGGTATAGAGGAGAAGAAAGCTGGTAAATATGAATCACATGCAACTTCCTTAGGAAATTTTTAATCAAGAAGTTAATGTGTGAGCTTTTGCTTTGTTTTGTTTTTCCAGACAGGATTTCTCTGTGCAGCCTTGGCTGTCCTGGATTCACTTTGTAGAACAGGCTGGCCTGAAACTTGCAGAGATCTGCCTGCCTCTGCCTCCCAGAGTGCTGGGATTGACCATGTCAGCTTGAAAGGAATACGCACAGTAACTATTGACCTTGAGAAAGTTTGGTTTAAAGCACTAGGCTCTATATTAGTAAGAGGATGGATGAGAAGCCACCCAACACAACCATCAGAAAAGGCCTGTGACATGGTGCCAAACCATCTTCTAAAATGTCTTTGTTGTTGTTGAGACAGTCCCCTTCTGTAGATTAGGCTGGCCCCAAACTCGCTATGTCGACCAGGCTGGCCTCAGCCCACAGAGCGCTAGGATTAAAAGTGTGTACCACCACATCCAACTACATTTTTTATTGTTGTCTCAATGCTTGGGGATTGAACGCAGGACATTCCATGTGGTAGGCAAGTTCTCCTCCCTTAAGCTATAATCCCAGCACTATCTTAAAAATAATTTCTTTTAACATAAATTCAGGCTTGTTTTTTTTTTCCACTGAGTCATCTGACCAGCCCCTGGCTGCTTTCTGCCATTAGTGCTACTCTCAGCCTTACACAGGGAGGCTCCTGTTTTCAGCAGGACATGCTCAAGGCAGAGGCTGGTCAAAGTGCTGAGAATAAGTGGCGAGCTCTGCTCGCCACAGCGCAAGAACGTTCCTGTCAGGCCTAAAGGACTGTAATCCCCCAAACTCCAAATAAGCTCCGGCCGGACTGTAGGATTTCTGGCACTTAGATAAAAGCCAGTTTCCTCAGAAACTTGTGAAACTGGTTCTCATTTGCCAAAAGGAATTATTTCCCTCACCTCTGACAGAAGGGACGTACGGCTACCTGTAGTGCTGTCAGCCTGTCAAAGCACATGCTGGCCTCCAGGCTTCATGGCTGTGTCCAACCCTTCAAATTACATGGTAGCATCCTGGTACTCCTCCCCTCCTCCCCTCCACTGAACTCCCCTTCAGCTCATAGGCTTCCCCCTCCCCCACAGCTGCTCACTACCCGTTGTTCTTATAACCCGGGCATTCTCACTTTCCTCTGCTCCTGCTGGTCTCACTAAACACTATCTGTCTGTCTGTCTACCTGTCTGTTATCTACCTAACTACTTATCAGTTTACCAGCTCTTACACGCTCTTGCTATGCTCGATTCTTCACCTCTGATTAGTCTTTCTCCTATCACAGTAAGCCCTGGGCAATGTTCAGTCTGATTCTTTTTCTTTCTGCATTGGACTCTTTCAATGCATCTGGCTGTTCTCTCAATCATATCTTCAATAAAAACCTTAACCATATTGTTATGAGGAACCCACCGGAGATAACCACCCAGTCACAGTCTGTAGACAGTTGAAAGTCTTATTCCAGCCTGTTGAGACTACACACAGGTATTCTGGACCTACTGTAGCCCCAAGTGTTCAGAGCACTTTCTGGCATCCTGCTTGGCAGCTGCAGGAGCTTCTTTGCACAAGCAAGGAGTTCAGCAGAAGCTAAGATAAGCAGTTAGCTGGAAGAGGATCGGCACAAGCAGGCAGTTTAACAGAAGCTCAGGTAAGTTAGCTGAGGCATCTTGGACTCTGGTCCTAGAACAGAGTCGGGTAATTTTCCATGGGATTGTCCACCATGGAGATTAAATTGTAGTTAAACCTGCAGTTTAAGAAGGATGTAAGAGCCGAAGGATGAAGAGACATGCTGTGACATGTCTTCTGGGCATGCCATGCTGTTGTACCCATGTTGCACCCACAGCAGCAGTGGCCGCCTACTGACACAGGACTGGGCAGGTCAACATCCCATGGTGGATGGGGACAGGGCTCACAAGGGCCCACCCCTTCCGAAGGAGTAATAGACAGTTAATGGTTGCTGGGAGATGAAAAGTCATATTCCTCAGTGGTACAGACATTGGTAAATTGCCTTTGTCCAAGTAAGTAATTCCCTACCTTTGCTCATAAAGACGGCTCTAATCAAATGCACAAGACATGAACGTAAATGGGGGGGGGGCACTTACTTGGAGAAGTAGGGTTTCTGTGGGAGCAGTGAGATAATATGGGGGTGTGATCAAAGGCTATCTATCTATAGATATAGATACAGATATCTGAGATAACAAATAATTAAAAACAAAGCTCCACCAACACCCTGTGATTTAGCATTTCCAATTCTCCATGAGAAGAGCTTTCTTTCAGTTTTCGTTGTTTTGCTTTTTTTTTGCGTATAAAGAAACTTATAAACAACCCAGCTGAGAACATGAATAAGCAGTTCCCAGAAAAAAAAAATCACAAATGGCTTTTAAAAATGAAAAAAATGCTTAAACTAGATGATTGTTAGAAGGGAAAAAATTAAAAATTGTATAAGAAATGCAATCTAGTCTGCAGCCTGGCTCAGCCACCAGTAATATTTATATAATATTAATACTCTAAATGTAACTTGCTCAGCAACAAAATGGGGATGTTCCAGCTACAAACCTCTCCATCACCTCAGAATTCTCCAACCCCCCAGAGGCAGCATCAGCTTTGGTAGTCTTTCTAAGTACTCTTGTGTTATTAACAGATAGTCTTCCCCACCTTTTGGGGAATCCATTTTAGTCTAATATCATAACATCCAGTTCTGATCCAATTTGTATGTCTCCTTGCCCAGTTTGGGCTGACACTGCTTAAAGTTTGTGATGGGCAAGAAGTGTGGGTAAAGATGCCAAATAAAATACAGCCTGCCCAACTACATGCAAATTCTAGAGAGAAACACATACTTTTAGGAGAATCAGGTCCCAAATAATGCACAAAAGTATACTTGCACAAAAAATTTAAAAAAAAATAAAAACATTCATTGTTTCAAATTCAAAGTTAGTTAGGCATCCAGGCATTTTAAAAATCTTTTAAAAAACTTTTTTGAGTGTATGTGTATGTGAGTGTGTGGGGGTATGTGAGCGTGTGGGGGTATGAGAGTGTGTGTGCCTGCACCTGCCTACATGTGTAGGTCATCTGCATACATACTTTCTGCATCGTGCAGACAATAGAAGAGGCTGCTAGTTTCTCCGAAGCTGGAGTTACAGGCAGATCTGAGCCTCTCACTGTGGTTATGGGAATTGGACTCAAGTCCTCTGGAAAAGTAGCAAGTACTTTTTTTGTTATTTGTTTGTTTCTCTGCCTAGCCCTGGCTGTCCTGGACTTGTAGACCAGGACTTGTAGACCACAGTTCTGGACTTTTATAGACTAGGCTGGCCTCAAACTCACAGAGCTCCACCTGCCTGAGCGCTGGGATCAAAGGTGTGCACCACTACACCTAGTCAGCGAGTGCTCTTATTGGCTGAACCATCTCTCTGTTAGATCTGTCAACCTTAGACACAGGGTGAAAGTCGCTACAGTCCATCTCCCTCATTGCTATCTCTGCTTCTCCAGGATTCGGGAAAACATGGAAAGGTTGCACACGATGGTATGACAGCTCTTGAGTTGTATGTCGTCATCTGCCGTGGGTCCCCTCTCAGAGTATCAGATGACCAACCTGATGACAGAATGGACATAGCGATTGCGGATATTTTAGATGTGCTGACCCGAGACCTGGCTGTGGTCTACCCTTTACTGAAGTCACTTCTTACCCTTCTGTATGGTTCTCTCTCTCTCTCTCTCTCTCTCTGTCTCTCTGTCTCTCTCTCTCTCTCTCTGTGTGTGTGTGTGTGGTCTGTGTTTGTGTGTATGTTTGTATGTTTGTATTTTATGAAAGCTTTCTTCTGTAGGCTCTGGTCCACAGAAAACTATGCTCCTTCTCCACTATAGCTTGAAAACCCTGCCCCACCTGAACCTTCTGCCTCGTCCGTTTCCAGGTGTGAGTCGACGCGCACTCCTAGAGTCACATGCTAGTCTCTAGGGGGTCCCTCGGCGTCCCTGTCATTAGGCCTAAAATGCATGAGAAGCGTTCTTCTCCCATCCAGTCCTAAAGGTAGAAAGGGAAAGACAACACCAACGACAGCGGCGCAGCAATGTCAGTACTTGCTCCCTAGAGCCCAGAAAATTCTCAGCCATCTCCTGTCTGGCTAGAAGAGTCACTTGGGAACCATTTCATTTGCAAATTCCACATGGACTGTGAAGAATCTCTATTTAGGATATAAGGTTCTTTAATCCTATTGTTTCCAGCTTTGGAATCTTCCTTGAATATCAGAGACATAAAAGTCTATTTTAACTGTCTGTTACATAACTAAAAATGGTTTATAATTATATTGTAAAGAAGATAAAAATAGAAAAGTGTGGGGGTAGGGGTGTCATAAACTAAAATTTTCAGTTGCCACAACACAGAGACAAAAGAAAGTACCCCAAACTGATAATTCACAAAACAGATGACTTTGTGCACATGACTTACAAACAAGAAAACAAATACCATTAGAAAGGAACCAATAAAAAAAAAAAAAGAAAGGAACCAAATAACTAAAAATAGTTGCTATTGGAAAGTGAAACTTGGTATTTAAAACTTTATTGAGAATAATATTTTCATTATTAGAACTTTAGAATTAATTTTAACAACGTATTACATTGATTAGAGTCAAACATTTGAATGATAAATGTTGCCAGTCCCACAAATTAGTATATGGTCAATACAAAGAAAAAGGGGGGCCGGGACTGTGCCTTAGTGGGAGAGCATCTGTTAGCAGGTGTGCGGCCCTGGTTCAGGCCCTGGGACTCCAGCCCCTCCCCCCAAAAGAGGGTCTGCGAAATGATGGTCGTTAACATTTACATAGTATTTTATACCGACCAGTTTTTGTCTTAAATCCTGGCCCGTGAACTCATTTAATCTAGCTGTATTAGTATCCTAGAGCTCAGTGGCTAAGAACTGCCTCCACTCTGTAGGCCGGAAGTCAGAAACCCAAGTGCGGCCAAAAGCACACTGGGGCCCTAGGGAAGAGAGAGTTCCAGGCTTCCTCTCGCTTCCGTAGTGTCAAAAATTGCTTGGCTGGCAGCAAATTAATTCCAGTCTTCACAAGGATTCCTCTGAGTGCGTGTTTGCACTCAGATATTCCAGATATTCCCCTTTAAATGTTTTTCAATTAATTTATTTCTCGTGTGTGTGTTGGGAGTAGATGGGGCATGTGTATGGAGGTCCAAGGACACCGAATGGAAGTCAATTCTCTCCTCCTACCATGTCAGGCTTGGCAGCAAGTGCGCTAACCTGTTGAGCTGTGTCTACGGCCCAGACATCCCCTTTCAATGTGGAACCAGATAGATTGTACTAGAGCTGACCCTAAAAACCTGATTATCATTTTGAAGCCTTTATTTTGAAAACTATTGAAATTTTGAGAAGTTAATGTGTCGACACATCATGTTTTGAAGAAAACAATTTAACCCATAACCCCATGCAAGGACTCAAGGAAGCAGGTGATACTATGTGTGCAGTTTGGCAAGTGAGAAGTGCTGGGACCCAGAGACATGAGATCATTCTCCCAGGAGCACATGGCTAACTCTTTATTGGTCAGCTGGAGTTGAAATCCAGGAAGTCTGACTCCCACATCTTGAATTCTTAACCAGTACACCTCAGTCCTCCAGAGAGTTCACAATTCAGGAAGCATGTGTGGAGTGTAATATTATTGGTGTGAAAAGAAATTAAGCGCTGAGGGTCCGGAAGTAACTCATCAGTCAAGAGCGCCGGCTGCCCTTCCAGAGGACCCAAGTTTGTTTCCCAGGGCCTACATGACATCTCACACTCATCCTTAACTCCAGTTCTAGGGGACCTGACACTCTCTTCTGGCCTCTGAGGGCACCAGGCAAGAACATGGTACACAGACACATACAGAGGCCAAACTTCCAAACATGTGCGTTCAAAGTAAGTAAATCTTAAAAAGGACACTAGAGATGAAGAGGCTGAAGTGCCTCTCTGTGGTAGATTCCCCAAACATAAATAAGGTCCTGCGTTCAACTCCTTGCACCAAACCAAAGTGCCCACAAATATTTACTGAGTATCTACAATGTGTCGTGAGCTGTTCTGGGACCTGAGGAGAGGACGGTGATGTGAAGATCCCATCCTTACAGAAGGATCATGGACAATGTCTCTTTCCCACACAAGGGCCAGATGAGTTCATGCATACCCAGAGAATCAGATGCCCTAACCTGGTTCAGATAATATGTTGGACAACAAGATCCTCCACGTTGTAAGGTCACTCCTATCATCACAGCCTCTGCAAGTAGCAGGCTGGTTGCCGGCTTCCAGTTTGCCTTGACAACATTCATTTTTTCAGGATCACTGTTGTAGATGCAAAACAAATGAAGAAACAAACAAACAAAGCACAGCTCTCTCCTCTAAGAGAATAAGAAATAGTCTAGAGCCAAATATGGCTAAGGTTCTTAAGAAGACAGAGGTAGGTCACCCCGGATTCCTGTGTGAAAGCAGTTTCATGAAGTTCTGTAGTAGCAGAACAAAGAAAGTCACAAGTTGGGGCATTTTAAAATATACTGATGGGGGGGGGGGTGCATCAGAGAAGCAGGTGGCTCTCGGGCCTATGTGCCTCCCATGTGATCTGATGGCTGTGGCCTTGGCCCTTGAATTGGTGCAAAACAGGGTTTTGCTATGTTAATACCTTCCAAAGGTTCTGTTGTTGTTTTCTATCTGTCAGGATGCTAGTTCTGCTATAGCAATAGACAGTGAATAGCTCTTTGAGAGACTAAAAATAGTCCCAAAAAATTGTATTCAGGCTATTAGATCAGCAACATTCCCAACTCTCCATAGTCATTCAAGCTTCTGAGTCTATCAGGCTTGGCAACTGCTTCTTCCCAGGAATTCTCCTTACGGCTGCTTTTTCTCCTGAAAAGTCTGTAACCTACCATGCACACTGCCACAGTGCTGGCTTGGAACATAAGGGCCAGGCTGGGTAGCTTAGAGGTCTTCTAAAGGTTCAAACTATGGAGAAAAATGACCTCTCAGCACAAAGAATAAGTCAGGGCTGGCCATGTGGTTCACCTGGCAGAGTGCTTGTTTGCCGTGTGTGGAGCCCATGCCTGGGCTCCATGGCAGCACTGTAGACAAGGTGTGCTGTGCTGTGCAGGTCTGTAATTCCAGCCTGCAGAACAAAGAAGGCAGGAGGATCAGAAGTTCAAAGTCATACTTGGTACGTGGTAAGTCCAGGCAAGCCTAGACTGCATGAGACCCTGCGTTAGAGGGGGGAGGAGAGCGGAAGGATGGCTCAGTGGTTGAAAGCAATTCCTGTTCCTGTAGAAAACTCAGGTTCAGTTCCCAGCGCACTCAAGGCAGCTCACAACTTTCCATCTCTGCAGTTTCAGAGGATGGGCCACCCTCTCCTGACCTCCGGGTGCCAAGTACGTATGTGGTACACCTACATGCATCAGAACACGTATGCGCATAATAAATAAACAAACCTTTTTTTAGAGAAAACCGAAAGAGAATGGACCATTCGACATTTTGTCCCTGACATAGCTTCAGCACCTCCCTCTCTTTTCCTTGGCACCCAGCTCCTGTGTCCCTCCTCCCCATCGCTATAAAGAAAGAGGGTGACGTGAGACCAGGGCACCCTCTTTTCTCAAAGGAGCGTGGATTAAAACCAGGGTGCCCCTTTCTTCTCAAAGGGCCCAAGCAAAACATTGCACTTTCCCAGCTTTCAGAAAAACACCTTTCTCCTCACCACCAACATAAGGAAGGTGTTTTGAGTATAAGATTCCTTTTCTAAGGCTGGAGAGATGGCTCAGAGCACTGGCTGTTCTTCCAAAGGTCCTGAGTTCAATTCCCAGCAACCACATGGCGGCTCATCTGTAACGAGATCTGCTGCCCTCTTCTTGCCTGCACTCCCACATGCAGGCAGAATTCTGTATAAATAATAAATAAATCTTTTTAAAAAAATACATCTTCTACTTACTAAATGCTAATTTCCATGTCCTCCTGTCCAGCAAAGCCAGTCAGCATAACTGTACAGAGCACCTCCCTCACTTTAGGGTTTCCATCTTTACAATGGCGTCATTGCTGTGAGGATGCATCTACTTACTTCACGTGAAGTGTGAGGAAGAGAGTCTGGCTGTGAGGACTGGGAATGTGGGAGTGTCCGAGAGCTGACCCTAGGAGCAGAGTTAGTCCCTTTGCAAGTGACCACACAGACTAGGCTGGGCCTGGTGTTCCAGCACTTGGGAAGCTGAGGCAGGAGGATAGCCAGCTTGGACTACATGCTGAGACAGCATCTCAAAAATTAATTAATCAATTAAGTAACAAAATAAGACCTATTCTTTTACAGTTGGAGACCAGATGCTGGAATTGAAGTGTCTTTAAGGCCACACTCCCTCTGGTAGCTCTAGGGGAAAGTGCTATCTTTTCTCTCGCTAGTGTTTAGTGGTTCCAAGCACTCTGTGGTATCCCTTGGCTTTTTGTCCCATCGCCCAAACTCTACGTGAGTCATCATGCAGCACAGTCTTCGCTGTGTGTGTGTGTATATATACATATATATGTGTGTATGTGTGTGTCTGTGTATGTGTTTCTGTGTGTGTGTGTCTGTGTGTGTTTCTGTGTGTGTGTCTGTGTGTATGTGTCTGTGTGTGTGTTTCTGTGTGTGCATGTGTGTCTGTGTCTGTATGTGTCTGTGTCTCTTTCTCCCTTTGCCCCTTTGATACTAAGGCTGAAACTCAGGACTTCTCATGCTAACCTCATGATCTACCACTGAACTACCCACTAACCCTATTATAGCTCATAAGAACACTAGTTTTATTTGCTTCAGGGCCCACCCTAATCTAGTATGACTTTCTCTAGTTACATATAGAAAAGCTCTTTTCTATATGTAACATTAGCCACAGTCTAATGTTCTGAACGAACCTAATTTCAAGGGGACTCTTCAGACTGGGACAGCTGCCATCTCTAAGGCTTAGGCTTCTGTGGAAGTAACTCAGGGCAGGGCTTTTGGATGCAGATTCTGTCAGAGACCTGACTGATGGGATTCCCCAGCCTTGCTCAGCTCCCTGACCTGGCTGCTGGCTGCATGGACCACCTTGCCAGCAACCTCTGTGCCCTCTTCTGTGGCCTCATCATCCCTGAGGGGTCTGACTCCAGTGCTTCCTCCCTCAGGCCTAAGCTCTTGATTCTTGTTCTCAGAGGAAAACCCATGAAGAAAGGACCTCACAAGGCACCAGGGAAATTGGATGTGGCATTCAGGAGGTGTCTTACTCAGTGTTCTATTGCTATGAAAAGACACCATGACCACTGCAGCTTTTATAAAAGAAAGCATTTATTAATCAGTGCTTGTTTACAGTTTCAGAGGTTTAGTCCATTATCATCATGGTGGGAAGCATGTTGGCATGCGGGCAGACATGGTGCTGGAGAAGGAGCTTCACCTTTGATCTTCAGGTAGCTGGAAGAGAAAGGACACTGAGCCTGGCTTGAGCTTTTGAAACTTCAAAGGACACCCTCAGTGACACACTTTGTCCAAGAAGGCCACACCTCCTAATCCCTTTCAAGTAGTGCCACTCCCTGATGACTAAGATTTCAAACATATGAGCCTATAGGGGACATTATTCAAATCACCACAGAAGGCAAGCAAGAGCGGACAGAAAAAAGTCAGCTGGCTTTTCCCAGGAAGCCATGGCTGTATCAGTAATGCATTCTCCTGTTTGCTTTCTTTCCTCCCTAACTTTGGCCTCCTCCTTCATTTCTGCAGCCTAAGATTGTGTCACTCAACCAAGGATTCACATTTTGCTTCGCCTCTCTCTGCTTTTGTTTCCGGGGAACTCGAGTGTGTGAGTTTCCTGTTAGTGTAACAACTTCCTGAAATAATCAGCTTACAACAGAGGTTCCTATTGGTGCATGACTCTGCATGCTAAAGTCTGTTGTCAGTTAGCTTTGCTGCTTTGGGACCAGTGGCAAGAGAGCAAATTCCTCATGGCAGGGTGGGTGTGATAGAGGGGGCTGCAGGCCTCATAGTAAGTGGAAGACCCTGGAAGCCTCCAATCCCTTTTGAGGGCATGCTGCCAATGACCTCAAGAGCTCTCACTAGACTCCACCTCTAACAGGTCCAAACCGAAACCAAGGCTTTAACACAGTCTTTCTTGGTAGGAAGATGTTGGAGATACCGACTCTAGCATTAGAGCCTGTTCAGGACCTGACTTCAACCAAGCAATTAGCTGGCGTGCCGCGCAGGGTTATGCTGGAGCTGAGGTTTCAGGGGAGCGGGCTCTGAATCTGTTGGCTGAGCCACACACAGATCTGTGGAAGTCAGATTCTACTAAGTTTTCAAGATGCCAGATTCTAACCATGAATAAGACTTGAATGAGGCCAGGGGCTGGAGAAATAGCTCAGCAGTTAGAAGCCTGTGCTGGTCTTGCAGAGGATCTGAGTTCAGTTCCCAGAACTTAACATCACATGGCTCACAACCACCTGTGACCCCAAATCTCCAGGGAACCCAAATCTCTACTCTGGCCTCCAGGAATACCATGCTCATATATGCACAGCTTCCCAC
>JAQQSO010005585.1:0-11924 GCA_028658305.1 Pachyuromys duprasi
TCCAGTTCCAGGATCTTCTCCGTTTGTGTCTTCTTTATAGATGCTAATTCTGTTTTCATGCTTTGTATCCTTTCCTTCATCTGGTTTACTGTGTCTCCTATTTTGGTTGTTTCCTCTCTATCTTTAATTGTTCCTGTTTGTGGGCAGTTAAATCCTTCTTAACTTCCTTGAGGGCCTTGTTCATTTCCTCTTTTTGTGCCTCCTTTTGTTCCTCTAATATCTGCATAATTATAGCTTTAATATAATTTTCCTGTGTATCTGCTGCATTAAAATTTCTATTGCTTTTGGTTGTTTCTGGTGGGGCCATGGTGTCCTGATTTTTGTTGGGTGAGTTCTTTCGACAATTTCTGGGCATTTGTTTATATATAATCAAGGAGCTGTTTGTGCTTCAAGGCTGAACTTCAGACTGGAACTGTCAATCTCTTGTGTCTGGAGTATTCCTCAATAAGATCAGGGAGTTCTAGTGGTTTGATAGTGTGTGTTTTTGCCTCAGTTGAACTCTGTTGTGGGATCTGTGTGCCCAGCTTCGTGCTCTGTGCTAGAGTCTGTGAGCACCACAGGCTGGTCTCCCCTCTGGTCTGGAGGTTTTGCTCTTCGCTCTGTGCCAGAGGCTGCGTGTCCTCCTTTGATATGACCGCTGGGGATGCTGCTCTGGTCAGGAGGCTCTGAGCTCTGCCCTGAGCTTGCTGCTAAAGGCTCTCTTCTGGACTGGAGCCTTGGCGCCTCCTTCTGGGTCAGGGGCTGTGCACCAAGGTCTGAGATCGTATTTGGGGCACCTAGGTCTGGACCTGATACTACGAGTCCCAATCCGGGGTGGTGGCTGGGTGTGCCTAGGGGTGTTGGTCTGACCAGTGTAGCCCGCAGTATCTGGCTGAAACTCAGACCATCTGGGGAACCGTGTGCCCCAGCCCAAAGTGGCGGCCGCTGGCACAGAGGGTTGTGTGCCCGCGCAGTGCAGCCCGCGGTATCTGGGTGAAACTCAGTCTGTCCGGGGTACCGTGTGCCCCAGCCCAAGATGGCGGCTTAGGTGCCCAGCCCGGCTGTGGGCAGCCTGTCTCCCTCCGGAGTTTTTCCTGTGAATAGCTAGGTGTCCCTTGGATTTTTCCACTTGATTTCCCCACGGTAGGAATTCCGCTCACTTGGCAGTCGCAAAAGCTGGTGTTTTAGGTCCGAGATCTCAGTCTCCTGGTCGCTGTGCCTGCACTACTGTCCTGCTCCTCAGACACAGTGTCCTCCTGGGGCAGCCATCTTGGATGCGCCAGTGATTATATTTCTAAGGTGAGAGGAAACCCCACAGTGTTGGAAGCAATCGGGTACATTGTCAGGTTAACCATCTAAACCCCTGAAAAGTTCTTGGCTTCCAGAAGGTGCTTGGTCACCAGCTCAGAGCCGCATGACTAAACTGTGGGCTCCACAACAACAGGGACTGGAATTTCCAGTCAAAAAAAAAGTTAAGGAAGCAATAGGGACCAGCTTCAGGTCACCCAGAAAATCCCTGGAAAAGCTCCCGGGATCCGGTGGTCGATCAGGTGCCAGACCAGAGACCTGCCTGCGCACCTAACTCACCATCCCAGACAGAACTGAGGGCACCAGAGACTGAGTTTCTCTATTAAGTGGAAGCTCAGAGTGAGGGGAAGAGCAGGTTTGACCCCAGAGCATTCTGCTGACAACCTCCCTGCTCCCTTCCAAAAAGTTCTTCAGAAAAGTCCCCAGGTTCCTGAAAGCACCCAGGCACTCATTTGTCCAGTCTCCTCAAGGCAGAGCCACGGGCCTGTGCCTGGTTGCTCTACTCACAATCCCAGATGGGCCTACAGACCCCAAAACATGACAGACTGAAGGAAAACATTCGTTCCAACCCTCAGGACACCCAGCTACTGAAAAGTTTCTGGGTTCCCACAGGTCCTAAGCTCAGGCCTTCTACTGCACACATATGTGCCGTTCTCACCGGCCACTGACTATGGCTAGGGTACTGGGGCACACCGCTCTAACCTTAGACCTACAAAAGCCTGAGGGCCATTGTAGCAGCCATTAGATAACCAGTTATCTCTAGCTAAATGGACAAATCCACGGGACTCTGTGGTTCTTCACGAGGGCTGTACCCAGCAAACACAGGTTAACATCAGCAGCAGCAGCTCACTAAATTCAGAGCAAGAAACCCAGCAGCAGGGCAGCAGTCTCCAGGACATCTCCTGTTGAGAGGAGAGACTTCCTGAACACCACAGTAACTACACAGGTCCATAATCCTGAAGTGAACTGTGACAATTCCTAAGAAGCACAATCATTCAGTTGACCATACTCAAAAAGCTGAGACAATCTCCTTCAGAACCCTGCCAAGGGTATTCTCCCACTCTTGGACTCCAGGAGACACCAGAAATTAACAGACAGCACCTGAGATGGACAGATGGTTAGAGGCCAGTGTGAAAACAACACACACACACACACACACACACACACACACAAAGGCAAAGCAGTATGGCATCCCCAGAACCCAGGTGTCCAGGGGCAAGTAACCCTTGACACCCTAACATGAGTGAAATTCAAGAAGATGACCTTACATCTATGCTTATGAAGATGTTAATGAAGGACACAAATAAAATGTATAAAGAATTAGAGGAAGATAAAATCAAATAGAATATGGCCACCCATAAAGAAATATAGGAAGATGCCACCAAACTGTTTGTGGCTTTCAGAGAGGAAATGATTAAAACACTGAAAGAAATAAAAGAAACAGAGGAATGTTAAAATGAACAGGTGACTGATTGAAGGAAAAACAAGAAAATACTGTCAGAAATGTGAAGGACATCAACAAAACGGTTCAAGATCTGAAGACAGAATTGGAAAAATTAAAGAAAACACAAACGGAGAAAATCATGGAGAAAGAGAACTCAGGAAAGAAAATAGGAACTACAGAGGTAAGCATAACCAACAGACTAGAAGAGATGGAAGAAAGAATCTCAGGTGTGGAAGATACAAGGGAAGAAATTGATGTATCTCTGAAAGAAAATAATAAATCTAAAAATTTCCTGACACAAACCATCCAAGAAATACAAGGCAACAAGAAAAGATAAAACCTACAAATAATAAGAATGGACAGAAAAGAAGATGCCTGTCTCCAAGAAAAAAAGTGATGAGAAAGAAATAAGGGAAACAACACTCTTCACAATAGCCACAAAGGATATAAAGTACCCTGGTGTGACCCTAACCAAGCAAGTCAAAAACTTGCATAAAAAAGTATTTCCAGTCTCTGAAGAAAGAATTAGAAGAAGATATCAGAAGATGGAAAGAACTCCCATGCTCATGGCTTGGCAGCACTAACATAGTAAAAATGGTCATCTTACCAAAAGCAATCTACACATCCATTGCAATTCCCATCAAATTGCCAACACAATTATTTACAGACCTTGAAGAAAAATTCTTGACTTCACATTGCTTAACAAGAAACCCAGAATTACAGAAACAATCCTCTACTATAAAAGAACTTCTGAAGATACCTCCATCCCTGTTCTCAAGCTGTAATATAAAGCAACAATAATAAAAACTGCATGGTACTGGCATAAAAAAATAGAATGTTGAATCAATGGAATCAGATAGAAAAATCCTGAAATAAACCCACACGTTTATGGACACCTGATCTTGACAAAGATGCCAAAAACATTCAATGGAAAAAAGATAGCATCTTCAAGAAATGGTGTTGGTCTAACTGGATGTCTACATGCAGAAAATGCAAATAGATCCATACTTATCACCATGCACAATACTAAAGTCCAAGTGGATCAAAGACTTCAATATAAACTCAGACACACTAACCTGTTAGAAGAAAAAGTGGGGAAAGAGCCTTTAACTCATTGGCATAGGAGACTTCTTGAACAGAACACCAACAGCACAGGCTCTAAGATCATCAATAAATGGGGCCTCATGAAACTGAAAAGCTTTAGAAAAGCAAAGGACACTGTCCTCAGAACATTGAGACTGCCTCCAGACTGGGAAAGGATCTTCACCAACCCTACATCTTAAAGAGGGCTAATATTAAGCATATATGAAAAACTCAAGAAATTAAACAGCAACAAATCAAGTAATCCAATTAAAAATGGGGTACAGAGCTAAACAGAGAATTCTCAATAGGGGAATATCAAATGGCAGAGAAACACTTAAAGAAATATTCAATGTCAGGAAGATACAAATTATAATGACCCTGAGATTTCACCCTACACATATCAAAATGGCTAAGATCAAAAACTCAAGTGAAAACTCATGTTGGAGAGGTTGTGGAGAAAGAGGAACACTTCTCCATTGTTGGTGGGAATGTAAACTTCTACAACCATTTCTGAAATCAATCTGGCTCTTTCTTAGAAAATTAGGAATAGCACTTCCTCAAGATCCAGCTATACCACTCCTAGGCATATATCCAAAATATGCTCAAGTACACACCAAGGACATTTGCTCAACCATGCTTGTAGCAGCTTTATTTATAATAGCCAAAAACATGAGTGACCCCCAAAATTCTACCAGGGTTCTCCCCCAGTTGATGAACACCTTCAGCAATTTGGCTGGATACAAAATTAACTCAAAAAAATCAGTATCCCTCCTGTATACAGAAGACAAATGGGCTAAAAAAGAAATTAGGGAAACAATACTCCCAACAAGTGCCACAAAGGACTTAAAGTACCTTGGTGTGAACCTAACCAAGCAAGTCAAAGACTTGTATGAAAAAACTTCCAGGCTCTGAAGAAAGAAATAGAAGAAGATATCAGGAGATGGAAACAGACCCATGCTCATACCTTGACAGGATTAAGAGTAAAAATAGCCGTCTTACCAAAAGCAATCTACATATTCAATGCGTTTCCCATCAAATTGCCAACACAATTCTTTACAGAATTTGAAAGAAAAATTCTCAATTTCATATGGAATAACAAGAAACCTAGAATCCCTAAAACAATCCCCTACAATAAAAGATCTTCTAGAGGTACCTCCTTCCCTGATCTTAAGCTGTACTATAGAGCAACAGTAATAAAAACTGCATGGTATTGGCATAGAAACAGGAAGGTGTATTAATGGAATCGAGTAGAAGACCCAGAAATAAACCCACACATTTATGGACACCTGATTTTTAACAAAGATTCCAAAATCATACAATGGAAAAAAGATAGCATCTTCAACAAATAGTGCTTGTCTAACTGGATATATACAAATATAAAACTGCAAATAGATTCATACATATCACCCTACACAAAAGTAAAGTCTAAGTGGATCAAAGACCTCAATATAAAACCAGACACACCAAACCTGTTAGAATAAAAACTGAAGAAGGTCCTTGAGCCCATTTGCACAGGAGACAACTTCCTGAAGAGAACACCAACAGCATAGTCTCTAAAATCAACAATCAATAAATGGGACCTCATGAAACTGAAAAGCTTCAGCAAATCAAAGGACACTTGTCATCAGAAAAAATGACAGCCTACGGATTGGAAAAGGATCTTCATGAACCCTATATCTGACAGAGGGCTATTATGCAGAATACATAAAGAACTCAAGAAGATAAACAGCAACAAATCAAGTAATTGAATTAAAAAATGTGGTACAGAACTAAACAGAGAATTTTCAATTTAGGAATACTGAATGGCAAGATTAAATAGTTTAAAACGTGCTCAAGATCCTTATGCATCAGGGAAATGCAAATCAAAATGACCCTAAGATTTCACCTTACACCCATCAGAATAGCTAAGGTCAAAAACACAAGTGACAACACATGCTCTAGAGGATTTGGGAAAGGGGAACCCTCCTCAATTGCTAGTGGTAATGTAAACACATGCAACCACTTTGGAAATCAATCTGGCCCTTTCTCAGGCAATTAGGAATAGCGCTACCTCAAGATCCAGCTATACCACTCCTAAGCATATATCCAGAAGATGCTAAATTATACAACAAGGATATTTACTCAACCATGTTTGTAGCATATATAGTCATTCTAGCCGGAACCTGGAAACAATACATATGTCCCTCAATTGTGGAATGCATACAGAAACTGTGGTACATTTACACAATGGAATACCACTCAGTAATTGAATAGAAGGAAATCATGAAATTTGTAGACGAATGGTGGGATCTAGAAAAGATCATGCTGAGTGAGGTATCCCAGAAGCAGAAAGACACTCATGGTATATACTCACTTATAAGTTGATGTTAGACATATAATATAGGATAATCATACTAAAATCTGTACACCCAAGGAAGTTAAGTTAAAGGAAGACCTTGGGTAAGATGTTCATTCTTCATTCAGAAAGGCAAAAAGATAGACATTGGAAAAAGGTGAAAACAAGAAACAAGACATGAGCCTACCACAGAGGGCTTCTGTAAGACTCTACCCAGAAGGGTATTAAGGCAGATACTGAGACTCATAGCCAAACCTTGGACAGTGTGCAGAGATTCTTATGAAAGAAGAGGGAGATAGAAAGACCTGGAAGGATCTAGAGTTCCACAAGGAGAACAACAGAACCAAAATACCTAGGCCTAGGAATCTTTTCTGAGACTCATACTCCAACCAAGGACCAGTCATGGTGATAAACTAGAACCCCTGCACAGAGGTAACCCGTGGCAGCTCAGTCTCCAAATGGGAACCCTGGTAATGGGAACAGAGGTGTCTTTGACATGAACTTAATGGCTGGCTCTTTGATCACCTCCCTCTCAGGGAGGGGGGCATATCCTTACCAGGCCACAGAGGACTACCATGTAGACTGTCTTTATGAGACCTGATAGGCTAAGATCAGATGGAATGGGAGGAGGTTCTCCACTATCAGAGAACTACGGAAGGGGCATGGGAGGAGATGAGGGATGGAAGGAGGACAGGATTGGGAGGTCACCAGGGTGGGGCTACAGTTGGAATACAAAGTGAAATAAATTGTAATAAATAAAAAAATATATTTAAAAAGGAAAACAAAGAAAATGATTCTTCTTTTCTTAGCAGCTTTTAATTGCCAATAAAAGCAGCAATAAGAAAAGGAGGGGTAATTTTGGAGAAGGCATGTTCCAATAGGAGAGAGAAAGGTATGAGAGCATGAAGTAAGAAAGTATAAAAGTAAGTGCATAATAATAACAGAAAAGCATTGAATTTTAATCTGAAGGTAATAACTTTTATCATGAAATAAAATCTAATTCTACTTTTCTTCTTCAACCTTTTTTATGACCTATGTTTTATGAAAGTATGGATAGATATGATTCAATTAGAATATTTTACCACAGTAAATCAATGACTATATATTTGGTGACTTGTAGCTCTTTGCAAGGCATGGCTTAGTAGAGGGGTAGATAAAATGTCCATAAAGAGTTTGGACATGAAATATCATAAACACTTTGGTAATCTGAAATTATTTTTTTCTATAAGTACATAGCTTGAAAATGGATATATGAAAGGTTTTATGAACAAATTCATGTTTACTCACGTGAAATATCATTTTATGTAGAACTTAATTGTTTGCATGTATATTTCATGTAACTAATGGGTCTAATTGTTTAATATGGAAAGAGAAAAGAGAAAGAATTATGTCAACAACATAAAGCCATATAGAATAGCCAATACTTTCTGTGTAGAAGAATAAGTAGTTTAAAAGTAGAAGGTGAAAATCATTTAGGTGAATTAAAATAAGATATATGGCAATGGCTATAAAGCACAAACTCATAATCAAAAGAGAAAATAATTACAAACATAAAAAAGTTTTGGTGAATTTATTTATCAACAATTAGAGAGATAGTTCATCAAAATGTAATTTTAATTTCATAATTTATTCTTAAACTTGGCTATTTGAAATATATAAATAATTATTATAATATTAAGAAGGACTACTGAAAAAATTAGCACATTTTACCTTTATATGTAATTCAGGTAAATATTTAAATATATCCATGAGATTTAGCTATAACAAGTAATAATAAGAAAACAATAATATTAAAAATTACTAAAACTAGTTTAGTATCCCATAAGCAACAAAGTATTTATTAAATTCTAACTTTCATTATAGTTTTCCTTTTCTGCTACCATCTCTGACACATTTGTAATATTCTTTGTTGAAAATAATTTACCATTTGAAATAAACATTCATTCATACTACACTAACCACAGGAGAGGTTGTGAGGGAACATAGTATTTTATACATACATATTATATCTACCCATCTCGGTATTTCTGACTCCAAATCCTCAATTAAATGAAACGAAAATTCATTCTGAACTGTAACTTCCTATTCATAGCAAACATCCTGGAAATGCTTGAGAATTTCAGTCTGACTCCATTAAACGTGCTACAGAGAAAAGGACAGCAAATGAATGGCTCTATACATGCTCATAGAAAGCTTACATGCTATGTTAACTTCATAGCTGTGTTGATCTACAAGCTGCAAGTTCAGACACTGGGTGTAATAAATGGCCTGGTGAACTGGGAAATGAAACTGCATTCTGAATGAATTTAGAAGGCGCTCAATAATAATTATTTTTAAATGAACTTTCTGTTTTCTGTGGAAATTTGAGGATGTAGAAATGGAGCTGAGAAGTGATTGCTGCTCAGAGGCAATGGCAGTTGTGAGTATGAACTTGTTGACATAACTAGTTTTTGACAGATTAACACAAAATAATTGAGAAGTTGGAACTTGAAAACATTTTTACTTAGGACATGCTCAAAAAGCTTTTAAACTAGAAGAGATATGATGGGCAGTGGGAAAATTTACATAGGAAGTACATAAGGGCATAATCTTTTGTAGTATATCATCTTGAAATAACATTTTGAATACCTGTTGTGAAAAGGCAGATTAAAATTGTAAGCACATTTTCTGTTGATGTAACAATGTCTCTTGGACTATTGCTGTACTGTTGTGAAACAAAATCCTTTCTAGGCTATTAGGCTCAGTCTCACTTTCTATGTCTACTTGATTTTTGCATCATCTAAGATTAATATGTAAACTTTGGGGGTAAGTTGTTACATGAAATGTTTGTTCCCAAAGAAATATACTGCTTATATTACTGCTAGAAATATGTCTCAGGAATCTTCAAGTGAGAAAATAGAACTAATATTTTTATAGATGATCCAGTAAGATTACCTTAAAGAAATAGAGGTAACATATTCTAATAATATTTTCATCATTAGGCTAATAACAAACATTTCCAGACATAAGTTTTTCATACATTGATAAGGAAGTAATATCTGTAACAAGAATATTTTCATAACCCTCAAAAATATAAACCATGGTGGGGTTCTTGTGAGAGGGTTCCTACAAGCTTTCCAGCAGTCAGGGAAAGGATGATCAGGGTGCAGTAAGAATGAAATTTGAATCATCCCAGTTTTGGTAACTGGTCCTAGCTAAGGACTTCTAGAGTCTGACTCAGATAATTTTCCTTCAGCCATAGTTAAAAGCACAAAATAATTAACTGAGTCCCAGGAGCACAGTTTTAAGACACATTTACTTTGAGGTTGACTCCCACTGACTGTCAACTGACTGACCTCAACTCAAGTGAACTTCCAGAAATGATTGAACTGAGTTAGCATTCCTTCTGTCTGCACTGGTCTCTTAAGTCACTTCTGTTTGCTGTCTTTTCTTGTAGTTGGTTGTATCCTATCTCTGATTTATCACTTTGTCCCTAACTTAGATGATATTGCTTATTCCATCCAGATGGAATAAAGGTGCATATTCAAGCTAGAGGGATTAAAGGTCCATATTCCCACCAGATCATCCAGACCTAGAAAGTCTTTGGATAGGATCCTCTGCCATTAACCATGTTGCTGGATGTAAATTCTTCTACAGCTGCTCTGTTAGAGGATGAGAGTTTAGTTCCTGAAACCCATGTTTGTGTGACTCAGAGCTTCATGCATCTACATCATGCAAATACCCCCAAACACATTGGCATAAGTCTTTTAAAATGTGTTTATAAAACTGAAACAATTTTTCTCCCCCGGCAACTATTTCAAAGAAAAGAAACAAGTACCCATCTTATTGCTAAATACTACATTTGGAATAATGTCTAACATTTTAAGCCTATCATCCCTTGTTAGTCATAATCTCTTTGTAAACACCTATTTTAAAAAAGCAGATCCATAAAAATTTACAGTATATACAATCATTTTCCTATACATAACAAATGAGTACTTCTCATAATCATTCATTTTTATCTAAGTAGAATTTTGTTCATTATTAACATTTCTGCCAGAAAATTATATACAAAAAAGATGCTCCACCACACAACAAGGACACATGCTCAACTATGTTCATAGCAGCTTTATTTGTAATAGCCAGGATCTGGAAACAACTTAGATGTTTCTCAACTGAAGAATGGATAAAGAAACTGTGGCACATTTACACAATGGAATACTACTTAGTCATTAAAAACAAAGAAATAATGACAATTGCAGACAAATGGATAAAAATAGAAGACGTCAGCCAGGGTGAAGTAACTCAGACAGAGAAAGACACACATGGTATGTACTAATTTATCAGGGAATTTTAGCCATATAATACAAGATTAGCATACTATGAGGCACAGACATAAAGATGATACATTACAAGGAGAATCCAAGGGAGGATACATAAATCTTACCTGGAAGGGGAATCAGATCAGACAGAGATAGGGGTTGAAGAGAGGTAAAAAGGTAAGAGAGGGATTGCAGAGACATAAGAGTGTGAAGATCATACAGGAAGGGACAGAAAGAGAGAGAGAAAAAGAGAAAGAGAGGACAGGAGGCCTGTAGAGAAAAGAGAAACTGAGTGTGGTGGACTAGCTGGAGACATGAGTCAGGGTAGGCTCCTGGGAGGATATGAGGGGCATTCAAACAGAAAATCCTAGTAGCAGAGGCCACAGTGAATGAAGAGGTTACCATCTAAATAGACTAGTATCTTAGTAGAAGGAGGGAAACACTAATCCACTAACAAAAACTTTGACTCCAAATTTACTGTGCCTACAACATATACAGGGAAAAAGACAGCAGATAGAACAGAGATTGAGGCAATGCCCAGCTAATGACTAGCCCAAACAAAGACCCACCTTATAGGACAGTGCCAAGCCCTGACACTATGAATGATACTCTGCTAAGCTTACAGACAAGAGCCTGTCAAATTTGTCCTCTGAGAGATTCTACCCAGCAGCACCTTAAAACAGAGGCTGAGACTCACAGCCAAACATTAGGTGATGAGTAGGGCGTCTACTGGAAAATTGCAAGGAAAGAGAAAAGGTCTTGGAGGTGGTAGGAACTTCCTAAGATGACCAACAAAGCCAACTAACCAGGACCCAGAGGGGTTTTCTTAGAGTGAAGAATTAACCAAGAACTATGCACTAACTAGACCTTACAACGATATAGCAGATGGACAACTTAGGCTTTATGTGAATTCTCTAGTAAGGGAAGTGAGGCTACATTGGGCAGGGCCTCGCTTTCTAGCTTTTTCTTTTTTAACCATAGTATTATTTTTATTATAGGTTTGCAATGAATTTTAACAAAATGTTTTATGTACTGAATATGGAATTAGCACATGGTACTGACTTCCAAAATGGAACATACTAGTTTTTTTTTTTTGGTTTTTTTAAATTTATTTATTTTTATCTCAATCACAGGTTAGGTACTTTGAATCCCAGGCGTAGCCCCCTCCCTCAGTCCCTCCTACCCTCCCTCATCTCCTTCCTCCCCGCCCCCTCCAAGTCCACCAACAGGGGAGGACCTCCTTCCCTTCCATCCAACCCCAGCTTATCCTGACTCCTCAGGGCTGGCTGCAATGTCCTCCCCTGGGATCTAGCCAGTCTGTCACTCCCCAGCTTGTATGGGGGAGGGTCAAAGAGTCAGCCATCAAAATCATGACTGAAACAGTCCCTGTTTCCCTGAATAGGGTCTTCAGTCCTACACCGAGCTATCATGGGCCCCATCTGTGCGGGAGTTCCAGGCCACATCCACACATGGT